>JAQJVL010005695.1:0-33579 GCA_035578905.1 Stictocephala bisonia | reverse complement strand
AATTCTTCCAACTACAAAAATCTGTAATTCGACTGAAAACAATGAAGAACTGAAAAATCTCTTTCATCAAATTAAATACCTAACCAAAACCTAACTTCTGTCACCTAAGCCTGTTGGTGAATGTGCATTCTATTCTATTCCAATTATTCCTATTCCTATTAAGCCTAAAACTATAATCCTGCCACTCTCAATTTTTCTCCTTTTCCATTCCAACCTATAGTAAACAGCTCGTTTCTCGTGTTCCAATCAATGATTTCTTAACTTTTTCCACTCGATTATTTTTCTACTTGTTTGCCCCCTCAGATTGTAATATTATGACGAATTTTTGGTAGTAAGAAGCTGTTCAGTATTTGTGAGGTTTATGCAATAATTAAAATGTTACAAAATGAATTTAAACACTTAAATGTATGTTTTATGTGATATTTATGTGGAAAGAAAACAAAAGTTAGCTAAAAAGTTTTTTTGAAATATGGTATGATAGCGTTCAAATATTATATATCACCATCACCACTATTTACAGTTTGTCCTACTTGTACAACTGTCACTTTCTTAGATATTTTCTAATGCTGGAAGAACTATTTCATCATTACTAACACCTTCATCTTCACTTGATTCATCATATGATAAATCACGCTGTAATTGTTATATTACTTCAGTATCCGTAAGATTTGGACTACTATGAGCCAACATTTTTTCACTACTGTCAAGTGTCAACTAACGAAATATCGAACTGAAGGTTAGAACAAACAAGAAAGAATAACAATAACATCACGTGTCATTCCAATTCTTATGATGACCGATTGTAGTTCATTAGGTTTCCGCATGATAGCAGCACGAATTGGGGACATTGATAACCAAACGAAACTTGCATCGTCGCTGTGTCGGACACCGTCCGACATAAGAGTGGAACGGCTAAATTTTGATGTCGGACAGCGTCCGACATACTAGTGGAAAGGGTTAAGTCTTCTTTTTGGTCTCTCCTCTCTCCCTCTTTTTTATACCAAACTTGCTACGATGTAACTGATGTGACTTCACCAATATTGGTCATGGCCTAGATACTATTGAGCACTTACTCAATACATGCCCTCTCAACAAACTTAGCATTGTGTTAACAGTAAGTTCTTCTTGGAAATGAATAATTTTTAAAGTTGCCTTCAAATTAAGGGTACCCACTATAGGTGTACCCATATGGCAATTTCCTACCTTAACCTATTTTGGGAAAACTGCAGAAGAATCTTATTCAAAAGCATCCTGTCTAACCTCTATTGGTTTTAAGCTCTGGACTGTGTCCAAAAGCAGCCTTGAAACCTTCTTCCATAAACAATGAATTTAACTTGGCCAGTCATATAATCTTCCGTTGTAGGCTTCCTTGATGTTGAAATTGGATGGAGAACAATGTTTTTTAGAACTTAGGTTTAAGCGGCCGGTGTCATAACTGGATTCTACATTTTCCGGTGACAACTGTGTCAAGGTACTATCTACAATATTTACAAGATCCAGACGTTTCACCCATACTGTGATGTGGCATCCTCAGTGGTTTCTCTGAGACTGAGATCGGTGAATGACCTTCCAGCTTTTATAACAGGTGGTGGGGTGGGGACTGGTTTGGCAGGTATGCTGGAGAGGGGGGCGGGGGCACGACCCACGTGACCTAAGGTCATTGGCTGAAGAAAATCAATATGGCTGACTTTCATTTTATATCAATTTACTTAAAATGGGTTCCCATATCTTTGGAAGCCGTATACTATCATCCTTATTAAAATTATTTCTTCTTTTATATAGTTCTATAGCTTCCCTTACGATTCTTGGGTAGTAATGGGGGATGTTGGCAAGGACTTTAGTTTTGTCAAATAAAATTCCATGATTACTTTTTGTGCTATGTTCAGCAACTGCAGATTGCATCTTCATTCTTAGTATACCTTATATGTTCCTTAATCCTTGTGGAAATTAACCTCTTGGTTTCCTCTATGTAGACTGACCCACAACTACAAGGTATTTCATATAATCCAGGCTGGAATTTATCTTAGACTGGTCTCAGAAAATTCTTCAATTTATTCGGTAGCTTGTAAATAGTTTTATATTTTCTTTATTTAATATCTTGCCAATCTTCCGTTGTTCCCTTTAAGTAAGGTAGATATGCCTTTTTTTAGGTATCCTTGTCTTGTATCTATTCTATTTTCTTGTTCTTTCCTCTTCAGCTGTTTTCCAATAGTATTATTGATTTCTGTAACTAAATATCCATTCTATTTTATTGTTGAATGTAATATTTGCCTGTCTTTCTTCCAACTATTTGGGTCCGAAATGTGAATGGCTCGATTAACTAACGTGTTTAAGACTGCATTCTTCTGTGCCAGATGATGATGGGAAGCAGCATTTAAATATCTAATGGTATGTGTAGTTTTCCGGTACACCGAGTGGCCTATTCGTCCATCTCTTCTTCTTACAGTTAAAACATCAAGGAAAAGCAGACTTCCATTATTCTCAATGTCCATTGTGTACTTGATATTAGAATGAATAGAATTAATATGGTGCAGAAAATCATCCCATCTCCCTCTACCATGTGGCCACACAGCCCAAACATCATGTACATGTCGATACCATGCCTTTGGTTTCAAATCAGACATTTCAAGTGCCTTCTTTTCAAATATTTCCATATAGAGATTAGCTGCAATTGGTGATACAGGTGATACCATAGCTGCCCCCTCAGTTTCCCATCGAAGGAGAAATAAGCGGATATAAGGCATAGTTCAGCTAGCTCCGCTAAATCCTTGTTAAGAATTCCCTTGATTATTTTAATGGTTTTGGGTACTGGAACCTTAGTAAACAATGTCTACATCAAATCTTACCAGTATGTCAGTATCTTGCAATTTCTGTTGGCTGATAAAATGTCTAGAATCTCTAACAAATGATTCAGTTTTTCCTTCAACTTCACTTACTTGTTTTGATATAAACTTGACTAAATTATAAGTAGGTGATCCTATGGAACTTACTACGTCTTATCGGTATATTTTCTTTATGTATCTTAGGTAATCCATATAATAGTGGTGGCCTTAGAATTTATTAAATGTCCTTTTATCTTATTGTTAAAATTAGGATTTGACTTGACCAATTTTGATACACTTAAAGGAATTCTTTTAGCCGAATTGCTTACTGATTTATATGGAGCGTTATTAATCATATCTTTCATTTTGACTTTATAATCTTCCGTCTTCATAATTATTGTGGCATTTCCTTTATCTGATGGTATAACTATTCTTGAGTTATCTTCTTTCAAAGCCTTCATTTCATTTTGACTTAATAATCTTCCGTCTTCATAATTATTGTGGCATTTCCTTTATCTGATGGTATAACTATTCTTGAGTTATCTTCTTTCAAAACCTTCATTTCATTTTGACTTAATAATCTTCCGTCTTCATAATTACTGTGGCATTTCCTTTATCTGATGGTATAACTATTTTTGATTTATCTTCTTTCAAAGCCTTCAATGCAGCTTTTTCATCTTAGAGAGGTTAGATTTTGGTGGCTGAGCTTTCTTGAGCATCACTGATACATCCTGCTCTTCAGCTTTTTCAGATGGTAAATCCTTTATTGCTTCTTCCACAGAGCAAATAATTTCTTCAGCTGGAATGTTATTAGGGGCTACTGCATAGTTGAATCCTTTCATAAGTATACCTGCCAAACCAGTCCCCACCACCTGTTATAAAAGCTGGAAGGTCATTCGCCGATCTCAGTCTCAGAGAAACCACTGAGGATGCCACATCACAATATGGGCGAAACGTCTGGTTATCTTGTAAATATTGTAGATAGTACCTTGACGTGGTTGTCATAGGAAAATGTAGAATCTAGTGGAGAACTATGTTCTTTAAACTGATATTAACTTCAAACCTAACATACAAAAATGTTCACTTAACATGTACAATATCAATACCTTATAGAGCCCCCCTGGCAAATTTTCTCCCCTGCTAGATAATACAAACAATTTTTTAGTTCCTTCCAGAAAAGAGGTTATCCTATCAACCTTATTAAAACATTATTACCAACCTTATTAAGTTTTGGTTATTTATAAACAAGGTCTGTAGTCCAGGAGTTGTATCACCCACTGTGAATAAGAAATATTACTTGATTATATTATTTAATATCTACTCATCAAATTAATGTTAGTTTTGTTATAGATCTTGTCCTGGATATTGGGCTATCATAAAATAAAAAGTCTGCCATTGTAACAAAGGTTACACTCATTCATCTACACTAATGCAACTCATATCTTAGTGATAAATAAATTCAGGAATTGTTATGTTCAGTAATAAATAAAAAACTATTCACTTTCAAAAATAAATATAAATTAAATAATATAATAGGGGTGAAAATCCATTAGAAGACATGAGAAGACAAACCCTCTAACACAGTACAGAGAAAAACATAAAAAACCCATTATTCAGTTTGGGTCCAAGTGGAAGACTCAGTTGTGTGGGTTAGCGGCAGTGATGGGGGATGTACCCAAGGAGTACAACAGAGTTTAACATAGTTTATATGTATAGGTTTGCTGATGATTTAGGAGTCTATCTGATATTTTCTTCATTGATAGGCTTCCACAGTCGTCACTATCACTAACAAATTCTAGGTCTTCGGGGTTCGACCGCATCACTGGGCTATGTACAAACATTGCCGACGTTTCGGCCACATTATAGTAAGCCATCCTCAGGGATAGACGATCACTGTATCATAGAACTCGAATGGCACTATCTGATGTTGCGAGTTATGGCATTTTTTTATCTGCGATTCCATTCTTTGGGAACTATTGATATGTGAAGGGATCTGACTATTTTTATGTTGAAACGTTAATGCAATATTAACTATACAGAAGGGTATTGGCTAAATAGGGATTCCAGGATTTTGAATTGCTCATGTCTGCAGTCATGCATTTGTTAATGGAGAGTTTCACTGGTAAGACCATTGTATTGAATAGTAGTCTTGGCATCGTTGGTAAGTGAAAAGGCTGAATGAATATATTGTACGTTGTAAGGATTAGAACCATGCAACTACTCATTCTAAGAACAGATTGGGTAACTTCAGATGGACCGGGATTTGGCAGTTTCGAGTTTATCAGAAAGTTGTCACGTTATCAGGCCATTTGGAAGCTTTCAAGATGTTAAAGCCATATAACAGGGTATGGCTGTACACTACATTATCTAGAGGTAAGAATTAGGAGCTATATTTAGTTTGAGGTCAGTTTTGAGACTGGACTAAACGAATTTGGTTTATTATGAGGTTGCTAGAGGAAAGCACTCTTTAGGAAGATACTAACAGGTTGGTTGTATTTATTTTTAGGAAAGGAAATTGTTTCCGTTAGGTGTATAGGACAGGGGGTATTTGGTGTTGAGGTTTGAGCTATGATGGCTTTTTATAAGGTCTGATGCGAATATCAGTTTGTAGGACACTGTCCTCCAATCGAGTTCCAACATTAACCCTCCGTGAGTCGCATCACGGAAGTAACCTCCGGGTAGCTACGATTTTCAGTATAAATGACATTTGTGAGGTTGTGTGGTGTCGGCGCTCCGCCGTAGCTCACGAGCCTCCTTCTTGGAACTAAAGACAACAACCCCAACCATGCCGGACTTTCTCTTATTAGTTCAGTTCAGTTTTCGTAGTGGACTGGAGGTAACCTCCGTGTGCGACTTCTCGTGTATTGTCCTCACCCGGAGGCAACTTCCGTATGCGACTTCTCGCGCACTGGTGCTAAATAGGACTAAACTTCAAAGCGTGCTGTTTGCTTTTACTGTTTTGTATATAATTTAGTCTATGTGTATATATTGTTAGTTTTTTTGTATAGTCATTTTTTATATAATTTTTTTATCGTTGTGGAAATGGAATCAGACGAAGAAAGAAGAATTGCTCGCCTTTTGGCAAGTGTGGAACGAGAAGAATTACAAGTTCAACGACCCACAGGAGTGTTCCCTAGAGTATTGGTTTTTGACGATGACGCGGCAGTCAACGATGGAATTATTGATGATCCTGATGAATCTGGAGATGAGGTAAATGATAATATTCCAAATGACTTAGAAAATAACTTAGGTGATGATAGTGAAATAGAACTAGACGATGATGACTTTTCTGATTTAGAAGCATTACCAATTGCTGAAAGATTAAACGGTGAAATTGTACGCAGACAAAACAATAAGTTAGCTTTCATGAGTAAAAATCGTAAGATGTTATGGGATGTAGAACCCAAGCCACAAAATCGCAACAGACAAAGGAATATTATTCTGATGAGAATGGGACACGTCAGTAATGCTGCAAAAAATGCTAATACTCCTCTGGAAGTTTGGAGTTTGTTTTTTAGTAATGAAATGATTGAAGAAATTACTGAGTGCACGAACATTTGGATTGATAAAAATAAAAGTAATTACAACAGAGAAAGAGACTGTACCAATACAACACCTCAAGAAATAAAATGTGTTATTGGTTTGTTGTATTTAGCTGGCTTATACAAAGCCTCTCATTTAAATTTGGATGACCTATGGGCAGCAGATGGTAGCGGAATTGAATTCTTTAGACTAGCCATGAGTCTTAGGTGTTTCAAATTACTGCTTAGAGCATTGAGGTTCGATGATATTCGTACCAGGCCACGAAGGAAAGTCAATGATAAACTGGCTCCAGTAAGAAGAGTTTTCGAACAGTTTGTGCAAAAATGTCAAGAAAATTATGTCGTCAGCGAGTTTGTCACTGTTGACGAAATGCTACTAAAATTCAGGGGCAAATGTTCTTTCAGGCAATATATAAAAAACAAGCCTGCAAAGTACGGAGTTAAGGTTTTTTCATCTGTTTGTGCCAAATCATTTTACACCAACAATTTAGAAATCTACGCTGGAAAACAACCAGACGGTCCATACCAGGTCGATAACTCTGGAAAGTCTGTCGTTGAACGTATTGTAGCACCAATATCAGGCAGTAAACGTAATGTTACGGTCGACAACTGGTTTTGCTCCATACCTCTTTGTGTCGACCTTTTGAAGAATCACCAACTAACACTTGTTGGTACGTTGAGGATAAATAAAAAAGAACTCCCCCCAGCTTTTGTGGACAAAAAACAAGGAGACGTAGGAAGCTCTAAATTTGGTTTCAAAAAAGACATGACTTTAGTGTCTTACAAAGCAAAACAAAATAAAAAGGTTGTTTTGTTATCATCCATGCATGACGACGCAGCTGTAGACAGAGATGAAGCTTCAGCTACCTATGGCAAGCCAGAGGTAATACTCTTCTATAACTGTAGCAAAGGAGGAGTTGATACAGTGGATAAATACGTTTCACATTACGATGTAGCAAGAACCTCAAACAGATGGTCTATGGTGATCTTTTATTCAATGCTGAATGTAGGTGGATTGAACACCTTCATTATTCACAAAGAAAATGTGAACTCTCCTGTGGCTAAGCGAAGACTTTTTTTACGAACTTTAGCCAAAGAACTATGCAGAGAACACATGGCAACAAGAATAACTGTAATAAGTACTCCAACTGCAACCAAGAAAAGGCTTCGACAGATGTTGGACTTGAATGAAGAAGAGGCACGACCCGCACCCGCTGATGAGGACACTTCAGGTAGATGCTACTCATGCAACTGGAGGAAAAACCGTTTGTCCAAAACAAGATGTAATAGCTGCAAAAACTTCATCTGTCGTGAGCACTCTGCACCAGTGATGTGTGTCAACTGCGCAGTAAGTGAGGAAGAAGTTCACACAGACTCAGAATAAGCTCTGATTTAGTAGTCAGAAAAAGTGTATCAATCTTCTTTGTTTTTATTATATAATTTTTTGTACTTTTCTTTTTTATTGTATTCTTTTCATGATTAGTATGTTATCAGAAACTTCGTTAACAAACGACATTTTTTGTATATACAGTATCAGGGTTACATTTGTTAATTTATTTGGTTTAAAATGTATTGTAATTTCAACACTCACATACATATTTTTTTTACTATAATTTTGGTACTAAAATAAGTTTTACCTTTTTTATATGATTCTACATACTGTTTTGAAATTACTGTAAATAAAAGTATTAAGTTTCGTGAAAATAACATTTAATTTAGTCACCTGGAAGTAACCTCCGTGTGCGACCTCTCGCGTTTTGAAATTCATGCGACTCACGGAGGGTTAAGGAAGATTATATGCCTAATGGACTTTACACAGAAAGTTTTGTAATGGTTTTCAAGTTTCTTTCAGTCCAGATCATAAAAATATCATCCATCAATAGAGGAGAGGTTCAATAGGTTGCTTTTGAAGGAAAGTTCTATCAGTTTCCTCAAAAAATGATTGGCATAGCCCATATGGTCCCTTCCTAAGCAAATCCTTTTTATAAAACTGGATAAAACTTACTTTTTCATATGCAAACTGCCCAACCCCTCTGCTCTGTTTCAATGATAACATTTTTATAATTTGAATCCAAACCAAAAAACCTATAAAACTTTTGATTTATCTCTGCTCTTCATCTGGCCTGTTCAAATTGGATTGGAGGACAGTGTCCTATAAACTGATATTCGCATCAGACCTTATAAACAGCCTTCATAGCTCAAACCTCAACACCAAATACCCCCTGTCCTATACACCTAACGGAAACAATTTCCTTTCCTAAAAATAAATACAACCAACCTGTTAGTATCTTCCTAAAGAGTGCTTTCCTCTAGCAACCTCATAATAAACCAAATTCGTTTAGTCCAGTCTCAAAACTGACCTCAAACTAAATATAGTTCCTAATGCTTACCTGTAGATACTGTAGTGTACAGCCATACCCTGATATATGGCTTTAACATCTTGAAAGCTTCCAAAAGGCCTGATAAATCAAATCAAATCAAAAAATATTATTGCAAGCCACTCGAACAGCACCAAACACCCCCTACACTATAGCCTAGCCTTGCAAGCCACTCGAACAACACCAAACACCCCCTACACTATAGCCTAGCCTTGCAAGCTACTCGAACAGCATCAAACACCCCCTACACTATAGCCTAGCCTTGCAAGCCACTGGAACAGCATCAAACACCCCTACACTATAGCCTAGCCTTGCAAGCCACTCAAACAACACCAAACACCCCCTACACTATAGCCTAGCCTTGCCAGCTACTCGAACAGCACCAAACACCCCCTACACTATAGCCTAGCCTTGCAAGCTACTCGAACAGCACCAAACACCCCTACACTATAGCCTAGCCTTGCAAGCTACTCGAACAGCACCAAACACCCCCCTACACTATAGATTGCAAGCCACTCGAACAACACCAAACACCCCCTACACTATAGCCTAGCCTTGCAAGCTACTCGAAAAGCACCAAACACCCCCTACACTATAGCCTAGCCTTGCAAGCTACTCGAACAGCACCAAACACCCCTACACTATAGCCTAGCCTTGCAAGCCACTCGAACAACACCAAACATCCCCTACACTATAGCCTAGCCTTGCCAGCTACTCGAACAGCACCAAACACCCCCTACACTATAGCCTAGCCTTGCCAGCTACTCGAACAGCACCAAACACCCCTACACTATAGCCTAGCCTTGCAAGCCACTCGAACAGCACCAAACACCCCCCTACACTATAGATTGCAAGCCACTCGAACAACACCAAACACCCCCTACACTATAGCCTAGCCTTGCAAGCTACTCGAAAAGCACCAAACACCCCCTACACTATAGCCTAGCCTTGCAAGCTACTCGAACAGCACCAAACACCCCTACACTATAGCCTAGCCTTGCAAGCCACTCGAACAACACCAAACATCCCCTACACTATAGCCTAGCCTTGCAAACCAAACAAATTGTTTCCTCTCCTAAAAACCTGGATGAATACAACAACTTGCTTGTGAATACCTTCCAAACTCTTTCCTACCAACCTTTCCTAAAACCGTATCTGTTTAGTCCAGTCCTAAAACCAAACTCAAACAAAAATAATTCTTATTGCTTACCCACCAACTACTGTGACCTACAGAAACCAAACCATATCCTGAAATATACCATCAACATCCTAAAAAATCATAAATCCTCTTAAAAACATTCTGCTGTCACTTCCAGACAAAACACTATCTCCGCCAAATTCTAAGTTGCTTGATCCCATCAACCTTATCTATTCCAAAGACAAGCAATTTTCTGATTGGCCTTGGAACAAAAATCTTCCTTACCATCTTATTATTGATAACATCCCTTTTGCCTATCACTCTTGCATAAATTGTGATAATGGTATGTCAGATTTAATTGGCACTACTGTATATTGGAAAATACATACAAGAAAATGTATATCATTATTCTGAACTAAAATAATGTATACAGATATACTATAACAACATTTCATTAGTTGGAGTATGTTTAGGCATTGTACTTGTGTACAACGTTTGTATTTATCTCCTTTATTTTATATGTGCAGACCTACCAGGAGTCCAAGTGCCTACTCTTCGAGACTGCCCAACTCTGGTGATTATGACAACCTCCAGAGTGTGTGGGTATCGGTTCAGCGAGCTAGTCTCAAGCGCACACAGTCATTCACCAGTCAAGAGAGTGACAGTTCCCCTGACCACTCGCTGCCAAGCAGTACATCTCGCCTTTCACTTGATACACCAACATCACCCTCAGTCTGGCTCAAGCAGCAGCAGCATCTCGTGACAACACCCACGAAAAAGAGTGGATCTTTACCTCGGAGCTTTCCTCTGGCCCATGTCCAGGAGTGGCCGAGGCCAGGCCCTGAGCGACCAATCACCATTGCCTCAGATAAGCCTCAAGGTCTCAATTTGGATGATATGGACCGTTACATTGACAATGAGAAAGGAAAATGCTTTGGTTGGAGGCACAGGTTCCCAGTGCCCGATTACACCACTGAGGAAGATAGTACAACTGATTTTCTGGCCAGTTCACAAAACATAAATGTTCATCCTGAATATAAAATTTATAGAACAGGAATCACTAAAGCTGCTTTAAAATCAGTTATATCAAGTGTCACAAATAAATTAGCGGGGCTACGAGCAAGCACAGAAACCTTAAATGAAAGTGATACAGAAAGGCGAAACAGGATAACACAGGCTTTTAATAAATTCAGACGTAAAGAGACAGAAGATGATTTGCCTACATATAAGCAAGGAAGCTCGAGTCTTGGAGCTAGAATTGCTCATGGCTCTGAAACATCTGACTACGCAGATCCAAGAGTTCTCTTTCCTTCTATTACTCCTTCGAAGAAAGCTGCATCACTTTTAGGCATTCGTCCATATTCTGTGTTATCATTAGTTTCAAATTTGACATCATCTAGTGACGGAGATAAGACATCTGGTTATGGGGGGAGTATCACCTCAACAGTTCAGGAATCTTGTAAAAAAGATGAGCATGAAAGTGATGGATCTGCTGATAGCTTTTACGAACGTTCCTTTGAAGCTATGGAATCAATGATGGATTCTGAAATTTTTAGAGATAGTGCCATATTTAGTGATCCTGATGAAATATTTAATGAAGGTGTTGTCAGACAGAAAACGATCGTGGCTCAGCCTAAAAATAAAGCCAAAGTACCACCTCCAGTTCCTGCAAAACCTACAAATCTTAAGGTGGTTTGGAGGATAAGTACAACCTCTACCTCAGAAATAATTAAAAAGGATGATAAGGAGACAGACGACTGTGACTCCAGCTCAGTGGCGTCTACAGTAATCGAGTCAAGTTCAAGCAAAGGTTGGGTGAGACATGTCATCGGCAAACTTCAGGGTGATTCAGCTCAATCTTAAAGTAGCATTTAGATATAAATTTGACAATAATATATCAACTTTTGTAGATGATTATTAACCACCAGTATTGCACACAACGAACAATCATCAGCCTTCAATATGTATTTATAAACTATCATATTTCAACAGTTTTCTGCTTTAGTAGAATGCAATTTACCTACAATTAGCATAATTAACTGACAATAAAGTATTATATCGTACATATATATATATTTTGTTTTGTGCAATAAACTGATAAAGACTGCTTTTTATTCCAGTTTGACAATAATGTTACAGACTTTTATATTATTATTATTATTAAAATACCAGTTTTAAGGTATGTCTTGATCTCTTTGCTTTTAATTGAATTGAATCAAATACAGAGCTTAAAATATTTGTATTAGTTTGTTTAAATTTTGATATGTGTATATTATGTATTGTATGTCTTGTATAGTTACTTATTTTATAGCTCAATATGTCAAAGTTAACTCTATTTTAACATAAAATATTTGTATAAATGTAAATGTTGAGTTAAAAAACTGTATACATACCAGCAATTTAAATTAAGTAATTACAATAAAACAATGCTAACTTATTGGTTTTGTTATTCTCATATAACCTAACATAACACAAGAAATAAATTAAATGAAAGTATGAATGCATGATCATCATTCAGCTAATAGTAAAAGCATCCTAAACTGTTGGTTTAATGTATGGTGTGTTGGCGAGGATGTAACCACGAAGCTACAGCATGGCAGTTCTTACATTACATCATAGGATTGTATGCTTCCTTCAATCAACTTGGTTATTTGACAATACTATCTGCCCAAGATGTGTTCACTGACATATTTAATCTGAGTGTGAAACTCTTACACTATTTTTTAAGTTGGTGAAAAATATATATACATTAGCCCAAGGCCGTAATAAATGTATCAGGTTGGGTCAAAGGCTAGTCCACTAGAGAAGTGTTTATTTCAGTAGGGGAGTTGATTTCCCCAACAGAGTCAAGTCCATTAGGTTTCTATTACACTACTGTCGGCGCAGAAATTATGTGCACCCGAGTTTGATGGTTATTTTCTAAGAAACTAAAAGTCCTATGAAAACTCCAACTATAGCATCGTTTTCCTTGTTTAATTGTGCATTATGATATAAGAATTTCAAAATTTTATTGTTAGTTGTAATAACTTTTATCTCAGAACAAAAAAAGTACTGGAATTTTAATTAGTTTTCACTGTACATCAAATTTACACCGTTATTTGTTCATGTAGCGTATTTATTTTTAAAATGTGGTTGGTATGAATGTTTCCTATAGGTTTTATAATTTCAAGAAAAAAAGTTTGTATTAGCTACATAAAACATTGTTTTCTTGGCTTCTAGTGGTCGTAAAATTAATTATTTGGTCTTATTGTAATCCTTGTTACATATATAGTTACGATACATAATTTTCATATGTGTAAGTAAATGCAGTGATTTTATATTGATTTAAATCAGTCATGAAAATGATGTATCGTAACTATAAATGTAATAGGGATTTCAACAACACCAAATAATTTTACAACCTTTAGAAGAAAAAAAAACAATGTTTCAGGTAATTGATAGTATCTTTTTTCTTGAAACTCTTAAAATGTATGAAACCTGTAGGTAACATTCCTATCAACAACATATTAAAATATAAATGCGCTAGATGAACAGGGTTTTGCGTAATAACAATGTAAATTTGATGTACAGTGAAAATTATAGTTAAAATTCTGGGATTTTTGTGTTTCAACTAAGATAAAAATTATTAGAACTTTTAATACAATTTTAAAATTCATATGTCATAACGCAAAATCAAACAAGGAAAACAACCTTAAAACTCGGTTGCACATAATTTCTGTGCCGACAGTAGGCCACTTGTAGCGGGCAACACACGTGTGTCCAGGTTGGTCTAAAAGCATTATTTATATGAAAGCATATTACACTATGCCACGAGTTGATACGATCTGTCAACGGTGTTCGGGCTTGAATACATGGCAGTAGCTGACATCAGCGTGGGGAAATGTTGCTTATGAGACCTAACACACTACTAGTAGGACACAAGTGGTTATTAGTTTATTACTGCTATAAATAATCGCACATTTTTTTTATAACAATCTAGTTTTAGTAATGAGAACTTATGTGACGAAACAAAATGAAAGCATACAGTTTCTTAGGTCTTTGAAAATTATTGTAATATATTGGCCAATTAATAACAATTATAATGACTAATTGTATCAATTATATAAATTACTTTAATTCTCTTAATATTTGGTTGGCATGTATAGTAAATGTAAAACATTAAAGGAAAAATTTTGGTCAACTGCTCTGATAAGCATTATTTTTAAATTTAATTTTAAGAGTAACTGACCTTAACCTCAAAAGGTTTTGACCAACTTTTTGTCTGACAGAATTTGTCTACTCTTTTTTTGTATTGATGCCAGTTATTTCTGTTTTGATCAGCTCCAAACATCATCAAATGATGTTTTAAAAATGTGAAAACAATTTTTAATTAGTCTGTCATTGTGGGAGAGAGAATAGGTTGTGTTTAATAGTTTCCTTTTAGCTCTGCATATTTTTTTTTTCTAAACTAGAAAAGCAAGTAGAAGTAGTTCATCACTTTTTGATGACATTTTCTTAACTGAGTTCTGAGTTGAGTCAACATGTGTTTGGGGTCCAGCAACAAGACACAATTGGTTAGAAGCCCGGACACATATAACCCGCCACGTGGCTCATTATGGTAGACCTACTCAGTTACACCTTTAAAGGACAGTTGGAAAATCCTAAAAGATCAATCCAAAAATGTCTGATTTACAAAAAGAGGACTACAGACTACTATACTTGAAATTTGTATAATACATATTCTTATATCAAATATTAACTTATATAATAGAAGATAAAACAATTGTTTGGTCTACAACAAAATATTTTATCAAAAGTTTAACTCTAATTGATTACTTCAAAATCTGTGACTGTAAATTTTACTTGTAAATGCAATAATTTATTTGCAAATATTAGAAAAATATTATTTACACTATCAAACAGGAAAAGCCTAAATGTTTAGCTGATCAACAATTTGTGATGTATAATCATGATCCAAGATCAGCATTGAAATTCATTCCAAGATATTTAACCAAATGAAAATACCAAAGCATTGATGTGTATTGAAAAAAATCATCTTGTATATATATATAAACATAAAATGGTGCACAATCACAATATTTTTACTAATAAAGGAGATATTCTGACTGCTGACTGACTCGTCAATATCAAAAGATACAGGCATGATATTTTGTACTTACATTTGTCTTGGGCCTTAGATGTGTATTAAGGATTTCCTCAATGTCCTCAAGGATCTGCTCCACTGAAAGTTAAAAAACTTCTATGAGAAACCAGTAATAGAAATAGGCTGTTAAATATAATCAGATTTTTTTCCTAAAGTGGCTGTTCCTGCCTGCACTCAATAAAATTCGCAAAGTAGGTGATTCCTGTGTTTAAACACTTTAACTTAACAACATAAATAATACATCTATTAGCCATAGCTAAACGTCGTGTATTGACAGTCTTATTATTTAGTCAAAAAGGGTGGGCTTCTGATAGTTTTTTATTTTTTTTTAATTTTTGTCAATATGCCGTGCATATTCACCTGCATTCTGTATATTATATCTTGACTGCAATAGATCTTCAGATAGTTAGTTCAAATCAGATGAATTCATAGTATAAATACAGATGACAGTGAGTCTTTAGTACTGTGAAATGAATGCAGTTATAGCCGTATTTTAAAGCTGGTGTTGGGGGAATGTCTTTTTACTAAAAGAAATTATTAAGATGCAACGACGTTTAGACGTGATTAATAGGGGCATGTGATGCGGGGTTTGCTGCACAAGTTTGATGAAGGGGCGAAAGCTCTAAAGCATTATTATTTACATACACAGATGTATAATAATAAAAAATAATAATACATAGCACGGTAACTAGAACATAGTTACCGTGGTACATACTATGGGAATCGTCAGTAGACATACATGTGCGCTGTAGACGGCGCATTTCCGTGATTTATATACACCAATGTACTGCAGAAATCGTTCAATCAATTAATTGAAGGCGACCTGTAGACAGCGCATTGTCGTGATTTACTTACACCAACCTAACTTAAACCAACATAACTTGACCCAATCCCACCAAACTAACCTAACGCATAACCGAACCGAACCTAGCCTAACCCAGCTTAAGCCTACCTAACCTGGCTGAACTGATTGAGAACTGTCTTGTGGGTCAGTCCAAATTTATTTTAATAGCTAGTAATAATATTATCATAACCGGTGTTAAACATGCCATTTCAACTGGTCGTGGACCAAGAATATAAGTGAAAGATGGAGCATTATGAGAATATTTAGCTCTGAGGAGATAAATTCATTGACCTCAGAGACTAATGGATGATCGGTAATCACTCGTAAAGTATCCTTACATATTGTATTCCTACTTCATTTGATAATTCTTAACTACATACATCTAGTTATAAGTAGGACAATAAAAATAAAACCTTTCTTATAAGGATACCTAGGAGGACATGTGATGTCCAGGTTATTACGATTACTATGCATAACTGCTGTAATAATTAACTTAAGTGTACTAAAACTAACATTTCTATCGATTTGCTCAAGCCATAATTTATAAATAAGAAATATATACTTTTAAAACAAAACATTGTAATGTATAAACTCCTCAATGATGAAACCATATATATGTTTTCCCTATTCCAGGAAATAAAATCTACTGTCGGCACAGAAATTATTTGTACCACAGTTTAAAGGCTGTTTATAAAGGGTACTTTACAGAAGCTTACGTAAAATCCAGTCGTAATATTGTTTTATTCCTTTATTTAATTGTGCGTTATGAAATGTACATTTACAATTTTTATTATAAAGTTTAATAATTTTTACCCTAGTTGGAATAAAAAAGTACCGGAATTTTACGGACGTTTTCGCTGTTCATCAGCTATACACTCATTTCTAAAAATACGTTAATATGTCGCATTGATGTTTCAATACATGGTTGAATTAATGTTTCCTTAAGTTTAAAAATAATTTCAGAATTTTAAGTTTTCAATAAAAAAGTTCTTATCAATTACCGGAACTAACATTTCTTTGGCTTGTGTAAAATTAATTACTTGGTCACTTTGTAATGAAATGTATAGTTACGATACATTACTTTGTAACGATTGTTAATTGTTTCATTATACGAGTAATTATTTTAGAGAATTGTGTTTAGAAAATGTTAAATATTGTAAGAACTGAGATATTTAGGTGTTTGGTTTTTTTACCAAAAGTTTTCGATATAAATTCTCCAAGTTTTGAGAAAAATTCAGAATCTTCCCCTTTCAAATAAAAAAGTAGTTTTTTCCCCATGTAAATTAGCTAAATAACCAGTATATTCACGTTTGTTAATTTCCTGTCAATTTCATGCGACATGTTTTCTGAAGTCAACATGTTTGGTGAGCCTTACCTGTTCAGATGTCCTGGTTTAGAGGGTTCTAATTGGTTGGTTTAGCTTCTAGAGTCAAGGTAAGTCAGTTGGTGGAAGGGTTGCGAGCGTTCCGTCAGTTTGAAGATTTCTTTCGTTAAGTGACCACGTTTGATCTCCTCGGCGATTTTAACCGTATTCGGTGTTCTTTCCGGTACGGCAATTTCTCTTGTTCGCGTGTGAGTGACAGAGTGTATGCCGGTCGAGCTTTGTTGTGGTCACGTTTGGGATTTAAACCTCCAGGACAGCTACATCTCCCGGAGGCAATTTTGAAATTTTCAATTTAAAGGCAATTTTATAGCAATTTGCAATCTAAATCAATTTTGCAATTTAAACAATTTGCAATTTTAAAGCAATTTTCAATTTTTAAAGAATTTACAATTTATTACAATTTCGAATTTTGAATATATTGATTTAATAGTTTATAGAAATTTATTGAAAAAGTTAAATTAATAAAAAAAGGTTCTGGTCTGAAGATATTTAATTTATTATTTTGGAAGAGTTGTTTTAATTTATTTGTGTTGCATTAAGTCCATAAAAGAAGAGATTTTTATTTTCGTTTTTATTATTATTTTAAGAAGAAAACCAGTTTAATTTGTTGAAGTTAATTTATAAGAAGAAAAATAAACAAAAATTTTTATCATAGAAGAAGTTTCATTTTAATCTCTCATTTAAGTTGTTCAACATATCAAAAATAAATAGTAGCTCTAATTAAGGCTACAACTTTTATATGCTTAAGTAAATGCAGTGTTTTTAAATTGATATAAATCGTTTCAAACTGACCAATTTAAAGTAATTTTTAATAGATTTAAATCAAATTAAAACCACTGCATTTACTATTATGAATGAAAGGAATGTACCAGAACTATTGTATCTTAAGGATTACAACGTGACCAAGTAATTGATTTTAAAACCTCTAGAAGCCAAGAAAACTTTGTTTTAGGAAATTGATAAGAACATTTTTCTTGAAGAGTTCAAATTCTTAAAATAATGAAACTTATCGAAAACCTTCTTGTTAACCAGGTATTGAAATATGGTTGCGATAAACTAACGTTTTATTTAGAAATGAAATTGAAAGTTGATACACAGTGAAAACTAGTTAACATTCCGGCACTTTTTTTGTTCCAACTAGGATACAAATTATTAAAACTTACAATAATTTAAAAATCCACATGTCATAACGCACAACTGAACTAGGAAAACAATGGTGAGATTGAACTTTCATAGGCCTCTTACTAACTATAGTAAGTAAGAGTATACTTTAAAGTATATTCTGTATATAAAGAATATATATTTTAAGTATATACTGGTATATACGGTATAAGAGTACTGTATGTAAAGATAAGTTAAGTCATTATATACCTTGTGATTGGTAGGATCACAATAATCTTTATATAATTTTAATACAAATCTATTGATAACTTAAGGTTTGTTGTGTTCCTATTATTATAAATAGTGAACACAATTTTATAACAGATATTCATTGAAGAAAATTTATTCTAATTTCCCATTTTTCGAAGCAAGTGTTCTATAAGTGCCACATGTTCAGCTACACACATATTTAGTCGACGCCTCATTGACTGTCTTATTCTTTCGACAAATCCTGGGATCCGTCTTATTTGTAGGAATCCACCAATTATCCTTCGCCGCAGACCTTCCTCTGTGTCTGTTGGTGCACCATAAAGTGGTGGGTTTAGATCTGGGGGTCGAGCTGGCCATGCCAGAGGCCCCCTCGTCCAATCAATCCACTTATCTTCAAAATGACTATTCAAGAACTGGCGAACATCACTGCTAAAATGACATGGGGCACTATCACGCGTGCCTTATTTATAAGGCATTATCTTCCATGTGAATTGGCAAAAATATTGTAATTTTACATTATTCTTAAGTGTAAGTGTATTGAACAACATCCAGATAATGCAGTAAAATAAAAGTTTAACCAAAACTCCAGTAATAGTAGGTTGAAAAAATAATTAAGGGTTTTAGGTATATATATTACATATATATATAAAAAGAACCACACTTAGCAATCTTTTCTTGATGTTTTTAATGTTTAAAATCGATTTCGGTCTCGAAAGACCATCATCAGTTTAACATAGAATACAAATAGGGTTATAAATATATCTTACAGTTATATAAAATATATATATACAAATATATATTACAGTTATATAAAAATGATTGATTTTGTGTAATATTAATAAACATAACGGCTTGTAAGATATTTGGAGTGAACCATTATAAATGGCCACCATTTTGAAATGAGTAAAGATAATTGAATGGCTATTTTTGTTCTGTTTATTTAAGTTAATGTAAATCAGTGTGCTAAGTTCCCAATCCCAGTAAGTAAACTAAACTGTCATAGGGTTATTATTTCTTTTATGAAATCACAAAAGACAGATGGACATTAAACTGAGTGGAATTAGGAAATCCTTTATCCTTCATAGTTTGCTCTAAATCAGGAGTAGAATCCAAAAACCAACAGCCAGGACACCTTTTTCATGACAGCGTGTATAAAAACAAGCACATGTAGGCATAAGCTCTGTATTAAATAAGTTTTTACACTCCACTTTTTGTGAAAAAAAACTTTTCACTATTTAACAACTCAACTGCAACGCCATAAAATTGTTGTAACAGAAGTATTCTTCCGATTCCAAAACATAAAACAAGTTTTTCACCAAACATCTCTTATACAGTGGTAACATATTCTACAATACACTACCGGACGAGCTTAGGGCTGGTATTGGTCGCAGGTCTTTTGGTAATGCCTTGCAGAACTACCTGCAAGCGTTACTGCAGCGTCAGGGAGTATCGCTCAAGCTAAGCTTATGCTTATACTAATGTTAGACATAAGTGTATATAATAAGTAGCTATGCAATTATTTTATTGTTTACTTATTTTTTTAATCCATTTTGTGTACTAATGGAACAAAAGAGGAAATTGTGACGCTATTATGCAGTTGTGTAACGGTTTTTCTAAATAAAGATGTTTTTGATTTGATTTGAACCTTACAACATTCACTTGATAACAAAATAAATCTGTATGTAACAGACAACTAGGACTATAGGTATTTCAGAACGTAGAAGGAGCCAAACAAGGCAGAATTTAGGGGAGTTTAATTTGGGAACATATATCTTCTGAAATGGAAAGGACTTTGTTTTATTTAACAGCTGGAATCAAAACAAACACAGCCCCAAGATCCTGTAGACAATCGGCAGGGGTGTTTGTTGAGTCAAGCTGGGGACACCTGGCGGCGGCGCCGGAAAGGGAAGTGGTGACACCGCTAATGGATTATGACTTAACCAAACAACCTTCGGACAGATCACTTTGGCATATATCTCCCATTTGCCTCCTAAATATTGATCTCATCTCTGACGTCTATTTAAATTTATAAGATGTATTCCATATTGCTAATTAGGTTTAAATGTGGACGCTCCCCATTCTATCAGATAACGTTCTCACTTTAACTGATACCGGAACCGGAAAGGGCGGGGAGGTAACAAGTACTTGTCACCAGGGAGTAATCCAATTATTTTCCAATATCTCTACGTATCCGAATGTCCCACCCCGGCAAGTTGAACATCGATTAAGGTTAGAACTTATCAAGTATGCTTTTTTAAGTTTTCAGAAGTGAGTCATTTACATCACAACGCAAATTTTAATAGAGCAGTATTAAATTAATAAATATCTAAAAACAGTTCAATGTAAAACCAAAATATCAAAGCGCCTACTTTGGCTTATGTCAATCGTAATAATTGTTATGACGAGAATTAGGCAGAATCGTCCGTTAAACATAACATTTTATGTGTGATTACTACATTAATTTATAATTACTTAAACATTTGTCGTGTAATAAATGATTAAGGTCTTACAATATGTATAACTAGAATTGGTAAAGCACCTTAAATTGTATTGCCTGTTTTCTGTCTTGAAGGCATAAGTACCAACAGTAGAACATATTTTACAAACACTCAATATATTTATTTATTCTTAGCACATCGATTATAAAGATATGGGCAAATGTGGATTTCTACTGAATGTGATGATTTTAAATGATAGAATGTAGTCATTGTTACAAACTGTGGCCGACTATTCCTTAGAACCACATGTGCAGTTCAATATACCAATATTAATACCACTGTACGTATATGGGTGGGCGGGCGGGTCAATACCACTGTACGTGTATGGGTGGGTGGGTCAATACCCCTTTACGTGTATGGGTGGGCGAGTGTGTCAATACCACTGTACGTGTATGGGTGGGTCAATGCCACTGTACGTGTATTGGTGGGCGGGTGGGTCAATACCACTGTACTTATATGGGTGGGCGGGTGGGTCAATACCACGTTACGTGTATGGGTGGGCAGGTGGGTCAATTAAATTATTAATTAATAGGCCAATGACAAACAGCCGGTAGTTATCAGTTTATCCCTCTAAAAATGTATTTTGGCTCTGATTAGGATTGAATTGAGAACCTTTAGCTTATGAACCTAGGATTTATATCCATCTAAGCTACCATATCTTAACATGACATCATGCGTCACCACGTAGAACTGTCTCTTAGATCGTAAAATATATGTTCTGTTCTCAATTAAATGTAATATTGATTGGACTAGTGTAGGTTTTTTTTTTTTACAACGTAACAAAGTTGTTTTTACAGTATATCAATGAGTAGAGTTTCTAAAGCTGTTTATCAAGTGCAGTGTTTTCTCATACCCCCATCTAAAAAACCATTCCCGGAGGAACGTTATATTTTAACAAATACGAATAAATAAAACGAATGTACGAAATCAATTGAGGCTTACTTGTTATTTTACATATTTCTTAGTTTTAGTGTAGGAATTAGGATAATTTGAATATCCTACTTTACGGTATAAAAATTATGTATTTAAAATTTGCACTGTTTAACGAGAAAAATAATAAAATACAAATGTTTAGCTGCTAATCTTAATTATGTTAAGGTAGCCTACAGTTAATTTTTAAAATTTTTTCAATTTACAGAGACAAATTATGTTTGTGAACTGATACACTACAATGTAGTACAATAATTTTAAACGTATTCCAATAACAACATCCTTACATTGAAATGTAACACTCGTAACATTTCAACTTCTTTGTATTTTGAATTTAATAAATATGTACATTTTATTAATGGTACAAACTATTTATTTTATTTTTTAATAAACAAACTAAATTCCTTTTACCAGTTGTGTGTACGAGACAGCACTATCTGTTGCAGTGTATACTTGTAAGGTTTACTTGAGAAGAAGACAGTTAAGTTAACAAAGAGACAGCGCCCTTGGCAACCAGTGACCTTGCTGATAGGAATGAGATAACCTTGAAGCGCCAACGCTGGGTGTATAGACTATCGAACCCGTAAGCCTACATTTCTGTTCGTGGATTCTATACTCGCTTGAAATTCCAAATTCAAAGTTCTTTATATTATTTTGGATAGCCCACAACTGACTACAGAGAAAGGAAGTTGCCAAACACTCGGATAAGGTATGATCAATCCTTTATTTAATATATATTTAGTATTAAGGGTGGCTGTATATTCAGTAAGTATACAACTGAAATTGCAGTGAAAGAGTTCAGGGATGACTTTTGGCAGAACCTCCGTACCATGGTCAAAAATTTTCAATATTTAATGAGTGGCCAGAATTAAGTAATTCGTAGGAACTCACTATGGTTGACTGCATGAGAATGGTTCAGTTCAGACTGCCGGAAAGACTCTCTCGTTCAGTATGGATCCCGAACACTGTCTAGTTTCGTAATTCTGTCCTTTTCCAGTTGTCTTGTTTATAATCAGTAGTACGTTTTGGTTGTTTTGGTTGGCTGCTGGCATAGCTGGAAGAACACAAGTGAGAAATTCAGCTACCAAAATCTTTGTTCGTTTAGCACCACCCAGGGGCCACGTACAGCCTAAGGATTGCTGCGGACATGAACAATATCATACCTCACTAGTTCAACTATGGATCACATAGTTACTGATTGCCCATTGCGTTCTTTTCAGGGGGATTAGCTGTTGGTGATTCAATCGGAGAAGCAGGTGTTGAATGGTTACGAAACCTGGATTTAGCTCCGAGACGGGAAATAAACATTTCAACTCTAAGACACAAGCACTTTTTACTGTATATTTTATTTAGATATTGTTTATTAGTCTAATTTGTCATCTTTATTAATTTGGTAGGTGGCCTATGAAAGCCATATGATATATATATCATACTAGCTGGTACCCGTGCTTCGCAACGGTGAATAGTAGTAAATTTCTTTGTTACTGAATGTATTGTAGGCCTACAAAACACATAGTATATAATCAAATAGCATAAATTAAGAGCATATAATTCAAAATCATAGAATCAGAAAAGTGTCAACAATGATGTATGAATATTATAAGTTTATAAATTGTTTCCTCAGATTAGGTGTTTAGAACTTCCCTGTACACAACATTCTTGGTTTTGCCGCATGGCTGAAGGATGACCAGGTTGTCAGGGGAACTAACCCTAGAACACGCGACATAAAGCTGTCCATGAGAGAAACAATCATTCCTGAGATCCACACCAGCCAGTTTCAAACTCTGTCCCTGTGCTTTATTTATAGTCATTGCATAGCACAACTTGACGGGAAACTGCAGACGTTTGAACTCAAAGTGGTAATCTGATGGGATGAGAGGGATCCGGGGGATGAAGACAGTTTCTCCTTGACTAATGCCTGTGAAAATCGTGGCTTCAATGATATGTTTATGTAGAGTCTTCACTTGAAGCCTGGTACCGTTACACAGTTTTGGAGGGTTTAAGTTGCGCAACAGAATTATTGGAGATCCTATTTTGAGGCTGAGAATGTGTGGTGGTATTCCAGGTGGTTCTAGAGTATGCAAGAACTCTACAGGGTAATTAACGGCATCTTCAGCGTCCAAAACAGAGTCAACAGATTCATACGTTACAACCTTAGTTGGCAGCTTTTCCAACATAAAGTTGTTTATGTCGTTGGCTGACTCATTAGTTGGAGTAAGAATTGCTCTTTCTTTAAGCCACGAAACACAATTCACTCCCGCTAGATTAATGTTAGGGTATATTCTGTCTGTCAAACTAATCAGGTCTCCTACCACAATGCAGAGGTTGTCAGGAATAGTTATTCTTCCCTCATCTTCCAAGAACAGGCCGTCGCCAATTTGAAGCAATAAGCTTGAAAATGCCTCTGCCTTCAAGTCACTGTGTAGGTGAACTCTCATGTTAACTTTCAAGGACAGCACTTTGATATTAGGCCATAAGAAAGATGATTTAAGACAGGCATTAACTTCATCTGCACGTGTTCCTTTTGGCACAACAGGTAAGGTCTGTCTGAAGTCACCTGACAAAAGCACTGTAACTCCACCCATTAGGCGGTTGCATGATTTTATATCTTGGAGCGTCATGTTTAGAGCCTCAATGCCTCCCTTATGAGCCATGGTGCATTCATCCCACACGATAAATTTTGCTTCTCGGAGCACATGTGTCATGTCACTCTGCTTGGAGATGTTGCATTGTGGTGACTCAGCATGATTAAGATTTAGAGGCAACTTGAAAGTTGAGTGTGCTGTCCGCCCTCCTTCAATCAACGTAGCTGCAATGCCTGACGAAGCAACGGCAATGGCAATGTCCCTTTGGATCCTAATTCTGGCCAGTAATAGATTTATTAAGAATGTTTTTCCAGTACCACCAGGAGCGTCGAGAAAGAAAAACTGACCGGAATCAGAAGAAATGCTGTGAATGATTAAATTGTATGCTTCCCTCTGTTCTTTATTTAATTTTGGAACATTTACAGCAAGTGCTTGAGACATATGTGCGTTATCATAACAAAGTTCATTCAAGTACATACGGTTATTAACAACAGTTGTTGGCTCTCGGGAAGGTGATGGAAGTCCACATTGTGAGAGTGTTTTACCCGACATGGTTATAATAATATCCTCAAGAAGTGTAAGACATTTATTGTAAATAATGTCACTTATCAATTGTGTATTTCCACCATCTCTCGCCATTTGCCATTTAATGTCTTCTGCAAGTGTGTCTCGATATTTCTGCCACAATTTTGTAGGATCTCCTACTTGGCAGAAAACCAGCATGATGGCAAACAATTCTCGGATTTTGGTTGGAGAGTCAGAAATGGAGGCTTCTTCGAGAGTACGGTCCCAGTGACCATCGTCTTCTAGCATACCGAGTGCTTTACATGTTGCCTGAAATGTTGGATATACTACTCCTTCCACAGTTTTAAGGGAAATAAATGATGTGGGGCCACGGACTTTATGTAATAGGAGGCGTAAATAGTAGCACTCAGTATTTCCCGGATGAACAGTGTATACTCTGCCCAAAACTTGATCTCTCTTCACCCCCGGATAACCCGACACGGGCTTACCTTGTTTCCTCCTGCAGAAATTGTTGTTTTTCCATATGTAATAATTTGGGACTTCCACATACAAAAGGGTTTTTGCAAAGGCATCAACTTTGCATAAGTCAAAGAAGGCCAGAAGTGTTGTATTAGGAGGATTATTTATTTTCTGAAGGAGATTGTCCGTAGTAAAATAAACTCTCTGACCGTTTTCTAGATGTACGGATGAGTGCATAACAGGCGGAAACCTCTCGTGTATAGGGAAACAGAGAGTGCGCCAGGCTGCCTCAGAGCTGCTGATGTATCGTCCTGCCTCGTACCTCGCCACCTCATCCAGATCTTCCACGGTGAACGCTGCCTGGTCAGAGCCTTTGTTGACGTACTTGCAAATGTATTTAATTGATTGAACTGAATTACAGTACTCAACATTAATGTGTGCCGTGAAGGTCCGAGACAGGACAGGATTGTATGGCACCACCCACTGATTGTTGAGATCAATACCCCTTATGTTAACGGTGAAACCACCATCTGCCGGGGACCGCCTGCGATAAAGGGGATAGCCATCCTCACCAGATTGAGTTTCCTTCAAAAGTGGTCGGGGTTATTTCTTGGAGCAGGCTCCATCAATCATGCAAGGTGAGGTCCTGTTGAGAAGTCCACATGGGCCGTGAATCATTGTTGTCTTCACAATATCATGGAGGGTTGGATCTAAATTGGGATCAGGTATTTCAGCTCTTATTATTTTATCTATTTTATTAGGCCTTATTTTTTCTACCAGCCACAGTAGGATATGAACGTGGGGTAGTCCTCGTTTTTGCCATTCAATTGTGTACATGTGACACCTGGTAACGCCGAAGATGCAACCTTTAGTAAGGAGCTTAATCATTTGCTTCACCTTAATATGAAAGACCCTTGCTATTATGTCATGTCTATGGTGAGACTGTTGTCCTTGTCTCAATACATTTACGATGTCTGGCCATTTTGGATTACAGGTAAATGTAATAAACAAATCTGGCCGCCCGAAATGGCGCACATATGTCATAGCATCTTGTGTTCGCTCATGCATATAGCGGGCACCTCCAGTGAAAGATGATGGCAGGACAATCATCTTGCCAAGATCTGATAACTGTACATCCGTTTTTGTCATGGCATCTTTTAGGTGCACATACTCATCACTTCTTAACTTTTTTTGATTAAAACGAATCCAATTAAGTCTTTCAGTCTCGATCTTTGCATACATGTCTACCAGAAATTGGTTGAAGAGGTTACGGAACAACAGTATGTAGCATTGCTGCCCATTACGCTCCATTATACTGTAGCTGTAAAAGTCAGCCGCAGATACGGTCTTCTTGAGAGGAGCCTTGGTCTTCGGATCATGCTGGGGTATATTGATTTGATATCCATCTTCTCCACGGCAGAATATCAAAGGGTATTGGAGAGCGTCATAGGCATGGTGCGTCTCGCTGATCCGTATCAAACTGTTGTCTCTGCTTTTGATAACAATGTCTCTCTTCTCGAAGTTTTGGCCAACAATGACAACTGCAATTTCTCTATTCGTGGAGGCATTATATCGACCTCTGTGCTCTCCAGAAGGCTTTTTATCGGCTGTAATTAACACTTGGAAGTCCTTCTGGTCCTGAGGAATAGAATCAACTGCAACTTTAAAATCCAGTATATATTTGTTGTGTTCATGGAGCAGTTTTTGCAGTTGGGTTACCAGTTCAGCATTGACACCATTGTATATACCACAGCGTATGTCTCTCTCGGTGTCATCATCACCAACAAAATAAATCTGGAGAAATGATGGCTGCTGTTGAGGTTCTGGCAACAGGCACCCTATTCTGGGGTATACCTGCCCTTGCACCTTAAATGTTGGCATAAAGTTACCTTCCTTTACATCTTTGCCTCCAAATGATGTCATTTGGAAGCATCCATTGTATTTTCGGGCAGAAGAAAGAAAATGCTCCGCCATTGGATGCTGATGAGTGAGGAGACTGTGTAAGGGCTCAGGGTAGGGCTCAACGGACGGGAGCTGGACTTTTCCGTTTTTGCAGCACATTCCAGGTGCCTCATCGTTCCACTTAAGCGCAGAGCACCATACACAGGGAGATCTAGATCCGAGAGTAACAACCTTGTCGTTAGAATAATTAGTCTGAAGGTCATATTCAAACCCGCTCATTGACTTATTAGTCCAAGGCTTAGCTGCATACTTTTCAACTGCCTTTCTGTGTACATCGGGATTATTAGCTGCATACTTTTCAGCTGCCTTTCTATTTATATCAGGGTTATTAGCTGCATACTTTTTAACTGACTTTCTATTTACAATAGGGTTCTTTTTTACAAAATTTTTATTAGCTTCCTTTAATTGTTTCGATCTTATTGAATTTGAAAATCTTTTTCTACGTTTTTGTCCTCTTCGCCCTGTAACAGGTGTTGAAGATGTAAAAGTTTCGTCGAGCTGTGGCACAAAGCACGAAGAATTCGGATTACATTCAATTGGATCATTGATGGTCGGTTTTTGATGACCAATTCCATTGTCGGACTGTTGTGCCAACGGAATCAAAACGTCATAGTGGCCACGTCTGTGATGCCCCGTGAACCGAACTCGGTTGATTCCTTGAATGGCCTCCCCAAATTCAGCACGAAGGATGCCATTTTGGAATACCTCTAACTTAAATGGGAATATCTCCCCAGCCGCCTTAAGCTCGCAAGTATTTCCAAAGGTGTATGGCCGGGACATTTCAGCAATGTACTCCAGTCTGTTAATATATGGGACTCCAGATGCATCCTCAGTGAATTCCTGTACCCTCTGCCAATTTATAGATACATGATTTACAATGTCGGCCCGTATTTGTGCAGACCTTGATAAATCCCCGTAGATCAGAAATGCCAACGAAAAGAATAGGCAAGCGCCATCACCGGGCATCTTAACCAATCGGTGCGGAACCTGTACTCCATTAATGGAAACTATTTCTTCACTCATCTTCACTCATTAAACAGTTTTTGTTCAAAGTTTTAATCCTAAAAACAAACATCATACTGATACTACACTTTCCGAACATAACCAAACAAAAACCTTGCACATTCACAACAACATTCAAATCTCAGCTGTAGGTAACATAATGATTTCTTTACAGATGATTTCTTCACTCATCTTCACTCATTAAACAGTTTTTGTTCAAAGTTTTAATTCTAAAAACAAACATCATACTGATACTACACTTTCCGAACATAACCAAATAAAAACCTTGCACATTCACAACAACATTCAAATCTCAGCTGTAGGTAACATAATATAATAACTTTACAGATGATTACTAAAATTTAATTCACATCAACCTGCATTTAGAACATTTCCTTTATTATATTTATGTTTTTAATTTTAGTAATAGTAAACACATGTGTTTTATATTACAGATGGTATTTGTTTACATTTATAATACATTGTGTAAATGACAATTTTTATTTTCTAAATTATTATAAAAAGGAATAAAATATCTTAAAACCGTTTCTTAGCAAGCACCTACGACCTAAAAGTAACTCACATACTAAATTTCAGCATTGTAGGTGATATAGTTATTGAGAATTCGTGATGAGTGAGTGAGTCAATTTGGCTTATATAGATATAGATATAGCACGTCTTGAAACTGGTTGACTAGTTTTGAATATTTCTGCTTAGTTTCAGCTGCTGTATTTTTCTTTAATTTAGTTTTAGTTTTAATTGTGCAGGTGATTAATATATACTGTATATAAAACGTGGAGGTCCGTTGAAATAAAATAAAATAAAATTAACATTTAATTGCATTACAATTTCATGAACTGGAATTACAAGTTCGACGATAGCCTTATGCAAATAGAATAAAAGCCGACGTTGCGACTTGGCAACTCCGCATTGTCTGGCATAGGACCATTTTCATGCGGTAAACTATAGTATTAACGGTACAATAAGCCAGCTATATTGAGTGATGATAGCTTGGAAGTAAGTGTAGACTGTATCCAAGTTGCTGGGACATTTGGAATAATCAATCACTTTTGTACCGTGGCTGCTGCCTATGAAAGAACTAAAGAAAACTTTGACAAAAGGGTTGAAGGAGAGAATAAAACAAAGATCTCAAATATAATTGTTAAAAATAACACAATTTAAACCAATAAAAACTTTAATAGTGAGACCTTTCGATAGCAAGGCTATCATCGTCAGACACATCACAAATAAAGATCTCAAAGCTTATGTTAGTCTTAAAACTGTACATACTGAGGAATCAGCGAGATTGTGGAAAAGTGTTGTGTGCTGGGTGGGTGGTAGGGCATCAAGCGTATTGTGTGCTGGGTGGGTGGGTGGGCATCAAGCGTATTGTGTGCTGGGTGGAAGTGTGGGCTCCACAAGATGAGAGAGCTCCACAATGACAGAAGATGTGTATGGAGCTCTCCTCATCCTCCTCACAGAGCCTTCATGTGGAGTCCTCTGTTAGGCCCATTATCTTCATATGTCTGTGAAGAAGATTATGTCCGGTAAGCATTCCAGTAACGGCCCTCACCTTGGCCCGGTTACAGCTCAGCAGATCTCTGCTGTATCAGCGATCCGGTCCTTGGATAAGTGCACGAGACTGCCTGAGCCCGGACTCGGTTCTCCATCTACCAGCATGTTCCTCAGAGGTCCACCTTTCAATTCTTCTTTTACCTTTGAAAAGGAATACCAAGTGCCGGCTCTGGTCCCAGCAGAGGGCACTTTGCCCCTCTCCTAGCCAATGCATCGGATCTCTCATTTCCATCAATACCAGCATGCCCTGTTGTTTTAGTGAACTATTACGCCATAGAATCACATTTAATTGTTTAAGTACCAAATGAAAATATAATTGTATTAAAATTTGTTGAATAGACGGCACTAGTGGCGCAGTGCTGTAACTCAGCAACTTGGGGATAACGTTTTTGGGAGATTGTAGGCGATAGGTTCCATGCTCGGTTCTCTTAATACCGACACGGCGTCCGCTCAATGGTTGTCACAACGTAAACACTTCTAGAAAAGTCTGGAGTATCCGTGTTGAATGGTAGTCAAGGTCTTGTGTAGGAGAGAGAACTGAGTGTCAGACTTGTCAGTTAGCTAAAAATCAGACTAACACTACGTGGTTCGGATTCCACGTAAAGCTGTAGGTCCCATAGTTGCCCTGGCTATTGGGCTATTAATAAATAGTCCTTTCTGAGCTAAGCCGAACTCAGATAGTAACAATGACTACACTCGATCATCTACACTCATTCACTCCTCATATTCGCCCATATCTCTACGATCGGCATCTTAGAGATGAATAATGAATAGGTGTATAGATCTTGGGAAATCGAACCTAAATTGCTCCAAGTACATTAAACCTATCTACAACCAATTTAAAAATCAGTCCCACAGGGTCAAGTCAATGTGCTGGGAAGGGAAAACATGGGCGAAACATTGAGGAGCAGAGCCGTTAGGGCGGGACAGACAGATGATAAGGGACCGTGACCTTCTGCTATCAGCAAGGGTCAGCTGGCAAAGGCCTCGGGGTAGATATCTTCCTGCCGCCTGGCGACATGCGAACATAGCTGTACACTTTTTAACGATAGTACAAATAGATAAGTACTAAACGTTAAATCCACGTAGACTTCTTATTTACACAAAATGCTTCAACATAAACATAAAAAAACAAACATGAGTACCATATAATATATTCGGGTGACAGTGTATATACACCAATACCATATATTCATGAATTTTGAAATATGTGGGTATAATAGTACATCGTAGTTACAAAACCTCAGCATTAGGTCTTAGTTTACACTCTCAACTTGTGTGTTCGTTTTTAACTCTAAATGTTTGGTATTTCAATAACCGGAACATTTTGTAACCAACTCCTAAACTATGTTCAATGTAACCCCAGTCGTGAATTTATTACTATTAATTCATTATTGAGACTCCAATGGTAGAGATGAGCGTGATGGGTGTAGATGAACGGGTGAAATCATTTGCACCAAATAAGGTTGATTGTTCCTTAGAAACAGCCATTTATCAATAGCCCAATAGCCAGGGCAACTCAGGCATCTAAATATTTAAGTGGAATCTGAACCACATAGTAGTAGTCTGAATTTTAGCTAACTGACAAGACTAAACTCAGTTCTCTATCCTACAAAAACATCTAAACCTTCACTATTACATCCAAACACAGACACCCCAGACTTCACTAGTAGCGTCCACATCGATGGCAACCATTAAGCGGAAGCCATGTCAGTATTAAAAGGACCGAGTGTAGAATCTATCACCTAGAATCACCTATAACCAAAACACGTTGTCCCAAAGTAGCTGGGCACTACATCACTAGTGCCGACAAACTAATACTAGTTTTAAGACAAATACAGGGTGTTTGAAAAGTGTGGGGTCAAACTTCAGGAAATTATTTTAAAAAATAAACAAACGTTTATCCTATGTGTCGTATCTCGCTTAGTTTTGCGTCTGTCTGTCTGCATGTGTGTTCTTTAAAAAATATCATATCTCCTAAACAGCATTAGCTATAGTTTTGAAACTTGACACGAATAATGAACTTAACACCACCTAATATACTCTAAAATATAAAATAATATTTATACCCATTTCAAAATGGCGGCCATTTAAACAATTTAATGCTAAATTTCATGAAAAACAAATCAAAAACAAAAACATTTTACGATACCTAATGTTTAGCTTAAAAAGAGCCAAATCTGTTGGTAGCTACCTCATTTGTTATAATCGGACAGTAAATAACTGAGAAAATGTAATTTAAAAAAAAATAATAATTGTTCTATGTTTGTGCAAAATTTGACTGGTGCTTTGTTCAAAACAGAAGACACAAGTATACTTGTAACAAATGAGGTATTAAAAGATTTACCTCTTTAAAAGATAAATATATTAGGTATCGTAACAACTTTTTGTTTTTTATTTGGTTTTCATGAAATTTAGCATTAAAATGTTTAAACGACCACCATTTTGAACCGGGTAAAATATTATTTAATTTTTTTAGAGTATATTAGGTTTTGGAAGTTCAATATTCGTGTCAAGTTTCAAAACTATAGCTAATAGCGTTTAAGAGATAACGATTTTTATTTTAAACGCACATACAGACATAAAGACGCCAAACTAAGCGAATAATACACATATTAATAGGAACTTTTTTGTTTATTTTTCCTATTTAATCATTTCCTGAAGGTTTTCCCCACACTTTTCAAACACCCTGTACAATTAGACAGATGTCCTGTGTTGTGACATACGCATTTACTGTCAACTATACGAGCTGATACAACAGGTGGTTATCTGTTCCCTGGAGGATGACTGATGTAATTAACCAATGTTTGTCATCAACTAACACCCAAAGCTCATCCGACGTACAACATTTCGAACGTCAGGGGCGTATGCAACACGTTTTTTTCGACAACCCTCAGCCCATCCACTTACACATGATGATAGGCCTAAGAAATGTGCGAGGTTTTTTTTTTAACTTCACTCGCCAGTTCACATGGGCATGCATGCAAGAATGTGCGTGAGATTAAAGGATATTTTGTTACATTAAAGGCCTGTGATGGCCTTTAATGTAATTTTATTGGGTAATTACACAAATTACCCAATAAAATTACAAATTCAAGTTAAAAACAATTCAAGAAAACGTTGTCAAAAATACCTATATAAATCGGAAGAATTCTGTAGATGAAATGTTTATCAAAGTCTTACTCTAAATACTTTATATACAGAGTGTTCAAAAAGTCTGGAAACTCCTTAATGTTTATTACATAATATTAATAAGCACAGAACAATGAAACTCCAGGATTACGTCCTCACTGTAGTCAGTGACTTTTTGGCCAATTTCAACTGTCCTTTTTTGCTTTGAGGGGACATCCTGTCTAGGAAGTCTGAAAAATGTTAAATGTAAGAATAGGTCGAGTTACCTCATTTTAAATTCCACGTTTAA
>JAQJVL010005694.1:0-33602 GCA_035578905.1 Stictocephala bisonia | reverse complement strand
ATTAAAAATTGCAGTTTAAAGCTGGGGGTGTGGGCCTCAATAACTAAAAAAATTATAGGTCAATTTCCCTATTAGAGGGAAAATATTTTTTGTGGTGATATAATTTAAGGGTATCAAATTCAAATTCTTTATGCCTCAAAAAAAGTTATTGCTTTAGCAGTCGTCTTAAAAAAATAGTTTTTTAAAAAAACCTATAATACAAATATTAGGTCTACAAATACTAACACTAAACATATTTCTTATTAAAATAATCCTTAACCCTCCAGTGGACTCATGAACTTCATTACGCCAGTAGAACCTGGGGTCTTTTAGACCGTTTTTTTTGTTTAGGGTTTTAAAAAAGGAAATCTTCTTTTATACCCAAAAAAAAACACCTTTTATTATTTCAATAACATTGTTTTATGTTTTACATTTAATATTACAATTTAAAATAAAAAAAATGAATTAATTATTTTTTAAATTTTTTTGAGTTTTGAATGTTTGTATTTTTTATAATTTTTGTATGTTGTTTTTAAATTTAAAAAAAGTTAATAAAATTACATTTGAAAAGACAAAATATTGTACAATGCGTTATATACTGTGAAATATAAGCCTTGTTCGTCGGTGAATTCTTTCATTTTCTTCGCCAAGACTCTTGGGGTAAAAAAGACCCGAGGGAAAAACAAAAAAACGCCGAAGCTTGTAAGGGCTATTGGTCCCCCTAAACCCCCCAGACCTTAGGAGTTGTCCTCGAAAATTTGCAGGGGGGGGGGTGTGTTGGGGACTCCGGTCAGCCTCTGCCAAACAAAATGGTGTTGGGTTTCTTTTCCCCGGCATGAGTCCACTGGGGGGTTTAACGGTATAAAAAAGTTTTTAAGTAAAAATCTTTTTACATTGGTTTTAAAGGAAACCCACTTTACTTCTTTTGTTTCTGATAATTGGAAGGTTATTGAATTTTTTAATACAATTATAACTTGTGGGGTTTTTTGAAAAAATTGTTTTGTGGTGGATATTGTAATTGGTTTTGTTCCTGGTTGTATTGTTTAAAGGGGGTAGAAATTCTACGAAAATTGTTCGTTTTTTTTTCAGAAAATAAGTGATCCAAAAATGTAAATACTGGAAAGGTGGTATATGAAAAGCCTTGAAGTTGGGTGTACAGTTCGTTTTTGCGATTGCTGCAATTACCCTCACAGCACTTTTTGAAGAATAAAAAGAGTCTTGTAATGGCTCTCAGCCTTTAAAATCACAACTGAATGAAAGAAATGGATAGATAAGGGCATAATATGGGGAAAGAAAAATCTCAATACTGGAGAAGGTGGCAGACGTTTAGTAAAAAAAACTCCGTAGATAACGCTACGTTCTATGTGAAGTTTTCGACCGTTCTATATGAAGATGAAATTTTTAATTCGCATCAAGGTGAAGCCCCAAAAAATGTTACGTCATGTTCCGCAGTAAAACATTTTCACCTAAGGAAAAATTGTAGATGTAATGTTTCTTTATGACAATAAAAAAAATCGGCAGTTTAGTTTTATCAGAATTGACACACAAAAAATGTTCAGGAACCACTACACAATATTATTTGATTCAACATAACAGAAATTTTCCCAAAAATCTTTTCGTGCTTGTATGATGTTGCGAATGAAGTTTATCTGCAAAAAGACAAAGTTATCCTTAAAAACACTTGATTTTAAGTTTTTTTTATATAAAAAATGAAAAATAGCGGGCCAGGATGAAACTCAAAAGGGGACCCCAAAAATGAAAATTACTTTGAGTAAAACCAAAACCATTTGAATTTTTGGGCAGTTATGTTTTTTTTCCCAGGGAAATTTTTAAGCATAGATTTTTTTCACTTTTGACTGGGGGGCTACACCCATTTACCTTCAAAGTTTCAATGGTAATCTAATGATATTTTATTAATGGAATGAAAACTTATTTCCATACACTTTTTTTTCTACTAAATTTAAACTAGCAATACTCTAAAAATTTCAGCAATACAGCAAAACCCACGCATAACGGTCTTTTTTCCCCCTTTTTTTTTCTTTTCTTTAACAGTATTTTTTAAGACCAGTTGAAATTTAAAAAATTCTAAGTTAACCTTTAAGGGTTGTGTGTTTAGTTGTTTGGTATTTCAATGTTAAATGGTTTTAATTTAAGGTATTTTTTTTTTTTGTATACAGTTCAATTTTTGAAACTTTGTACTTTTGCATAAAAGGAAAAAAAGTTATTTTAAATTTTTTGAATTTTTTGACAGTAGGATAAGAAATGTTTTTTAAAATTTAAATTTTAAATTTTTAATAAAGAAAAACACTATTTTTAAACATGTTTATCCGTAGCAAAGCATGGGTAAACGACTAGTTTCAAAAAAAATTGAAGTGTACCGTATACTGGCCCAAGAAAAGTGGGTAGGGCCCAAAACCGTAGGGGGTTTTCCCGGGTAGTTCCTGATTACTTGAAGCCCAAGCATTTTTCATGACGCCCGGTACAAAGTCACATCGCAGAAACCCTGAAATCACGGCTCCAAATTCAAGGTTTTGGGTTCAATTTATTGAATTCTGTAAAAAAAATTTTTCATTACTCATAAAACACATACGTAAAAATATTTTTTGCAAATCAATGAATAATATATAACAGTGGATTTTGATTCAAAAAAATTTTAAAAAGAATGCAAAGTATAGATATTACCCCTTTAAATGATAAATCGTATTATAAAGTAATTAAATTTAATTGTTATGTAAGCAAATGAAACGATTATGCTCCATGCTAATATGAATAAATATGAACAAAATCTTGATCATAGCTACTTCATAACAAATAAACTAGATCTTTACATATTTCAAGAATTCGATACAATATCATGGAAGTGTATAAGAATGATCTACACACTGACTAGAATCGTTGATATATACTTCGTTGTTATATACGTTGTTATATAACACTGACTAGAATCGCAAGTAAGCTAGAGAAGAGCCTTTTCGGAGCTCAAATCTACTTACATTCAAAGAACTATTTACTAAAAGCAAAATGCTATTTTCCCACAGTTTGTTGCGAATTTTTAGGTGTATACCAAGCTATTTAAGTAGAATGTTTTGACTTTTTAGGAATATTCAAAAGCAATAAGGTTTTCTAAAGAGAGTCAAAATAGATCCAATTGGTATGTGGCAGTTTAAATATCGGACCATTCTTTACATATCCGAAGCACAAAGTAAAGGGCTAAAGTTAAGATAACATATTACACGAAAATAAATACATTTCTGTTAAATATTAAGAGGTTGGTTTTTTAATTGAAAAACTAAAGGATAACTTACGGAGAAAAATTAATTTTCCCCCAGTTTTGTTTAGAGGGCATTTGTTTTTTGTAAAAATTTTAAAACCCACATTGAATGAGAAAAAAAAAAAAAGTTGGGGGGCATGCATGGCAAGGGTTTCCGTTTTTTAAATTAAATTTCAAATACAACGGCCTCAACATAGGATAAGTAGAAAAAACTCGTCCGCTTGGCCATAGAAAATTAAGTTCAGTATTTTAAAAGTGCTAAATAAATGAAAATTTACTGTGAGAGTGGGAAAGGTAGAATACCACTGCTTTAAAAACAACCGATTAGCTTAAATTTTATATTAAAAAAAAAAAAAATGATTCTTGTTGGAGCGCCGGTGGTTGCCACGCAGCCAGTTAGGGTTCTTTTCTCAGTGAGATCACATCGTTTTTCCCCCAGTGTCATAGTCTGATTCAAAAGTGATGCCCTATGATTCAAAAGTGATGCCCTATGATTCAAAGTGTGTTAACCCCAGGGGGGCGATGAGATAAAACAAAGGCAGGAGAAGGGTTAGTATCAAATGGATTGTTTTAGGAGATATAGAAAATCAGAAAAATTATCTTAGAAGACAAGTACACTAACACCACAGTTAGTGAAAAAATACAAAATATCAAAAGTGCAAAATGTTCTGTACCCTGGCATTTTCTTCAGATGAGTAGAGTGAGTCCATCTTGGTGTTAGGGATTTTTCAAAGGTAGGTTTACTGATGTTCTTTCTCCCCTATTAAAATTTCTGCCCTTTTCCCTTTAACCAAACCAAAAAAAAAGTCTCAAATGGGTATTTCCCCCCATAAAAATCACAAAAAAATTAATTGTTTATTTTCTTTTTCAATTATAATGTAAAATTTTAGGGATTTCCTATAGAAAGATTTTCTTTTACTTTTTTCCCTTTATTGGTTGGGTGAATAAAGTTGACCCTCATTGACAAAACCCAGAAGGTTTTTTTGTGGTTTAATAAATTTTGGGCCTTCCCATTTGGGAACAGGCAAAATCCAACCTTTTTGAAGGGGCCCCAGAGATTTTATGGAAGGCTCAAAAATTCTAACTCAAGATAAAATGTAAAAAAAATGTAGTGCAGCCGGGAAAAAGTAATTTGGGAGAATTGGGATGATTAAAAATGTTTTAATATTTTCAATTTCCCCAAAATGATTTCAATAATTATTTTTTTAAACGTTGGTTTAAGAAACGAAGAAACGTAAACCTAGGTCGAGGGTTTTTTGTCAATCCCGTCAATTTTTAACACATTTAAAATTTTTTTTAAGTGGCTTTTGTATTGAGCGGAAAAGTTTTGAATGTTTTAATAACTTAAAGGTTCAAATAGTAAAGATTACTTTTTCAAACAAAATTTTTAGAAAAATTTCTCACGATTTTGATTCCATTACCTAACTAACAAATTTGCAATTTTTGATTAAAAGTTTTTTCCCCAGTAGTTTAAGAAAACCAAGGTATTTCCCAATACGAAAAAAGAAAGATATTGATGGGTCTAAAAATGTAGACCCTCGCTCTGGTACCTAATATCTAAAAAAGAAAAAAAAAGAAGTGTGCATGAAAAGAAAAATTCATCTGCCTTTGTTAATGCAATTTTTCAACAAAGCTCAGTATGGTTTCATGATTGTTAATGTATATTGATGCGGGTTAATGATGTTGTATGTAATGTACTAGAGTTTTTGAAAAAAGGTTATTTTTTCTTTAACAATGCTTGATCTAAGAAAAGGGTTTTTGATGTTATTTTATAAACATTTTTTTTAGGGCAAGGTTTAAGACTATTAAAATCCTATTTAAAAATAATCAATTTAAGTTGTTATATGGAAGGCCAAAAGTCTGATGCTCAAACTGTTTCAGAGGCGTGCCCGGGGCTCTGTTCTTGGGACACTCTGTTTACCGTGATGATAAATGATTTACCATTTCATATCCCGTCTAAAGTAGTCCTTTACCCGTTGACTTTTCCCTTGTGGTCAAGGAGGATTCATTGGATTTGTGCAAAAAAATTCTGCGATGGTGGTTGAGAGGGCAAATTTTTGGGTTTTTCAATGGATTGAAAGTTAATATGACAAAACTGAAAATATTATATTTCCCCTAAATTTAAAAAAAAAAAATTAATAAAGCTTTGGCAATTCATCTTGTGCAAACTGATTGGCTTTCACATCCCCAACCAGGTTGTTCTAAGCTAAATAGGGATACTACCTTTTTTTTAAGCTTAAATTTAATGTTGTAAGAATACTTTGGCTCGGCCCTATTTTTCTTTTTTCCATGTCATTTTTTTATTGGGGAAAATCAGTGGGAGCACAAGATTCTTCGAGCAAAAAAGGCACTATGTGGACCTACAGTTTTATGTGGAATCCCAACCACGTAGTGTTGTTCTGAATTACAGCTAATCGACAAGCCTGATACTTCGTTATCTCTCCCACAAAACCACCCGTTTAATGATTACGCCCCACATGGACACCCAGACTTCTCAAATAATCCCCACGCCATAGAAAACCATTGAGCGGCGCCATTCAGTTTTTAAGGGCCCAAAGCACCCAATATCGCCTAAAATCCCAAACTTTTGCCCCAAGTACCCAAAAACATTTTGGGTTACAGAAGGCGCGGATACGGGGAGGGGTCTGTGGGTCAGGGCCCATAGAAGTCTAAAAATTTCAGGTTTTACGTATTGGTTGGACGATTGTTTTGAAGAAAAAAACTGACTTGGGAAACATATTTGTGTCGTTGGATATTTTAAAGCCACTATAAACGCTTTAAAAAAAAATATTTTGCTCTAGCGTTGTGAGTGCATGTCAAGTCCGTGCCCCGAGCAGTAAATTTAATGCTGATGGTTGGCTACGTTGGCCGCTGAAACCTGAAACCCCCCCCAACAAAGTGGAAAGCGTCCCAATGGGGATGGCTCAAAAAAGTAAAAGCGGGGGGATCACGGGTGGCGTTGGAGGGTTTAAAAGTAAAACTCGGCAGCTGAGCAAAATAATTTATTACCAGTCAAAAATATTGATCAATAAACGACGGCAAAAGGCCCAAAAATATCCTTCGCATTTAAATAACTAAAAAGAAACACAAAAATTCAAAGTAATACAAAAGCTAAAAAAACCACCAAACTTATAAATAAAAAATTAAACAATTAAAATACTGGCCTATCTGCAGTGCTTGGCCCCAAAAACGTAAGAAAAATTTAACAACAACTTAAAAGTGACAAATTTTAGAAAAATTTAGAAAACCCCAAAAATAACCCCGGAATTTTCCCCAACCCCTTAATTCCCCCGAGGCCAGGGAGAACCCGGAATCCCTGGGCAGCTCCAAATAAGAAGTTAAGCAAAATTTACATAATCCCTTTTTTGGTGAAAGCTTAAAAATTTTCCCAATTCAAAAAAAAATATAACACGGTCCCTTCTAGAAAAAATTCATTTCCCCAAAACCCCTAATACACAAAAAAAAAAAAAAAAAATAATAAAAAAAATAACATCCTAGGCCAAAACATATAAATAAATAACATATTTAAACCCATGGGGGACCTAAAAAATAAAAAATTTAGAAAATTAACAACAAATAAAAACTAGCAAAATAAAAAACAATAAATATAACATGGTTTTTTCTTTCCTTTTTTTAATTTGAAATATATGGGTAGCAATGCCCCCAGGTTTTTATCACTTTGCCCAATCAGTTTTGGGCCCTGGGCCCAAAATTTAAATGGTGCCACAACAATTTTTTTTTTTTTTCTTTTTTTTAAGTTCATTTTTTCTTTTAAAAAAGACCCCCATCAAAACCCCCGCTAGCCGCCGGGAAAAAAAATGGAACGCACGCCCTAGGCTGAGTTTTCCCCCCCAAAAAAAAAAAAAAAAAAAACCACCAAAAAAATGGTAGAAGGTCGACCATCCCCGGAGGCAGGCTGGGGGTGGAAACGTCCTGCTCAAGGACCCTGGATTTTTTAGAGTCTCTAGCCGTGATGTTTAGTCGATCGGCTGCAGGAACAATCTAAAAGACGGCCAACCCCGGGACAGAAAAAGGGTGGAACACGGAACGACCGAGCCCGACCCAACGGCCACCAAAGTAAGCGAACGCCCGGGCACGAGCGATCTCAGACCCCCGGCGACCAGACAAAAAAAAACGAAATGTCCCGGTAAAAAGCCCCGGTAAACACGAGAAAAATTGCAAGAACCCGATCCCCGCAATCGGTCCGGGTGCGATTCCGTAGTGTATTGAAAAAAACCACTCGGGGTATAAAATGGAGCGGGTCACACGAGTGAGTCCCAGCCAGCGATTGCAGGGGGAAAGGCTGCGGCCTTTTTGTTTGCGACCCCCGCACACGCTCGGCAGGTGTATGGTAGAGCATTGGAGGGTGCACCGGGTCATCCGCATTGATGCCAACGCCGAAAAACTCGGGGATAAAAAGCTCCCGGAATATGGATGTCGTGGGTTTGAAAAAAAACTTTTTATAGATGAAATGTTATAATAGAATAAAACTGCTTCCCAAGCCTCTGCTAGGGCCCCTTTGGGGAAAACGGGGCCCGGCTTCGCGGGGAAAAGTTTGATTTGCGGCTCCCCCAAGGCACTCAATAACTGTCCCCCTGTGAGGAAGATCGGCCTACGGCTTCCCAAGATTCTTGAGCAGTATGACCAAAAATTTTTGGGGAAGGGGAAAACTCATAAACACGTCTTTCTAAAATCTGAGGTATATTAGAAATTTAAAGTAAAAACCTTACATTTGTACCCCACTTGGGTGTATTGGTTTAACATTACCCAATTTTGGGTTTTCGAGCTTTTTTTATTTGGGGGGGGGGGGAAAGACCCTTAAATTTTGTCTTTCCCAAAATGTATGGTATGGTATAATGGATTTAGGAGATAAAAAACCTTAAATTTTGAACCCAACTTTCTGCTAAAAGTCGATAATGTTCATATTGTTTTTTTCTGCTACAAGTTGATAACATGGATTATTTCATATTTCTACGCCATTTGGCTTTTTGAACATGATATTAAAAACTTTTTTGGGGGACAATGATCCAAGCCTCTAGGAAATTTAATTTTAGACCCCCCGGAAATTTAAAAACCATGACAATCTGCATATAAGCAGACGTGCAAACCCACTGGCTAGAAAAGAGGTAAACAACGCTGTGTTTAAAACGTTAACCTTATCTGAAAATTTGCTAAATAAAAAACATTTATTAACCAAAATATGCTAAGAAATACGCCACAACGGTAGCTAGAAGACTGTGGGTTCACACGCATTCCCTGACATCCTGTGCAAAATGGAAAAAAAGAACACAAAAAAATCTGTTTAGCCCCCGAAATTAAAATTCCAGTGAAAAGTGTTAAATAATTTGCTTACTTTTAGCGAATGTTTCTAAGCAATTTGCAGATTTGTTACCAGTATTTTAGAAAAAACAAAATCAGTGATTTACCCCATGTGATGTCACTCAGAGAAACCTCATTGTGATCAAAGGAAATCTGGGGCCCTTGGGGAATATCAGAATTTTCCTGGGTTAAAAAGGGGTTGCTTTTATTTATATGGTTAAAAACCCCAAAAAATTTTAAAAAACCCTTTGGGGGCCAAAAAATTTTGTCCGGACAGCCTAAATTTTCAATATAACCCCAAAAACAAAAATTTTAAACCCCATTTAGGGTTCTTTATGGCCAAAAAACCCTCAAAAATTCCCGCACCCGAAAACATGTTCTTCACTTATGACCCCCCAAAATCTGTCTAAATCCCCCTGGTTACAGCACTGCATCCCAGAGCCAACGGGAAAAAAATGACCATGTTTTTTTTTAAAGAACCTGAATAGCACACCTCTTCTAGATAGTCAAAATTGTACAAGTTCCCAAACACGTAGGCCGCATGAAGTTAGCGTGACCCCCATCTGGGATGAGTCCCCAACGCCCAGTGAGTGTTGAGCATGTCTTCATTGTCAAGTTTTCGGATTTTAGTTGGGGGGCTCTGAATAGTGATCAGCATTACGCCTTTAAATGGACCATGCTGTTGCCCCGAACCTGAAATTTAAAAACATAAACTACATAAAATTTACTGCTTTTCTGAGCGCATATGCTGTCTACATAAAAACTCACCTATTGTGTATAACTAAAACCCACCCCAAAAATATATTTAAAGGACCAACCATCTACATTTAACCGTTATACTGGTCATATAGGTATAATGAAGTGATTTGCTGAAAATTAAAAAAATTTTAAAAATTATTGAAAAATTTATCTAAAACTTGCCAAAATAGTGTTTTTTGTAATAAAATTATTTGTATTATTTTTCTAATTTTTTAAAATAACGTTAGACTTTTTCAGCATTAGTTTAAAATTTTTTTGCAAATGCTGAAAAAGCCCCAGGGCGGGATGGTGATGTTGGGGTTTTTTGGATAAAGAAAACATCAGTAATTTTTTAAAAAAAATGTTTATTAGGGATAAAACTTGTTAAAAAACTATAAAATAAGGATTTTCCCCATAGTAAGTTATTATTTAGAGTTAAAAAAATTTAAAAGGATTATATTTTCGAAATATCAGTTGCCCCAAATTTTTGTATTGTTATTGGGAACATTTTTCTTGTGGTAATCCCCAAAACAATCACCTAAACAGAGTGTGGAATTGACACAATCTTGGCATTTATAAATAGTATCCTTTTTTATTCCCCTTCGATTGCCCAAAACATCGCGACTTCTTATTCCCCCCCACCCCCAAAAAAAAGGGGGCCCCCTTTGTTTTAGATTCCCTGAGTTTCTTGTACAAAAATGGGCCAGCGTTTTTTCGTACATTGTAATAAGTTTTTTTATGACCTTTCCCCGAATTTTAAAATTGTAATTTTTTTTTTCAATGTGATTTATTGTACAAAGGTAGGAAATTCAACAAACCCCTTTGAATGTATGAATTAGTAATTTTGTATCCAGGTTTGACATTTCCCTTTTTAAGGGATAATAACATTATTGATTTTAGATCAATTTCCCCTCATGTTATTTTTTTTTATTTTATTTAGGAAGGGCTTAAAACCTTTCTTGTCCCCTTTACGCTCATTATACTGTTAAATTATTTAATTCCCTAAGTTTCCCTCTTCATCGGAACTCATTTTGCATTTGCATATACGCCGAACTACAAAAAAAACTGATGCAAGGAAATAAAACCTTTTGTAACAAAAATAGGGCCCCAATGACATCGCCCCCTTCATGATCCAGGAACAGCTGGAAATGGGAGCGCGCCAGAGTTTGTTTACAACCGATAGGCGTTGACGGCGTTAGCTTGGCGCCCCCCCGTTTTTTTTTAGAGGGGGTAAAACAATGATGTCAAAAGATGCCAGTATTTTTTCCGTTTTTTAAAAGGTCCATGGGATCCTGTCAATCATACCGTGACGATTGCCTACAAAGACCCTGACTGTATAATTTATGTCAACAAGTATCCATATTGTCTTTGTTTGACAAGTATATCTTAGTTTTAGGATTATAATTAAAATGTTCTAAACACTTTTGCTGGTTTGGATGGTGTAGGAAATTTGCTAATTTCTTATGATGCTTAAAATCCTAAGTGGCTTTGTCAAAGGTATTTCACATCAAATTTTTTTTTACACTTCTAAGATTAGGTGACTCGAGGTAGTACCCGTCAAGTAATTTTAATAAATTTTTTTGATATATTTGATATCAAATTTAACTTAGTTTTGGAGTTTTAAAAAATTTACATTATTTACAGTTTTTTTTAGATGTGGAATTGTTTTCAAAATAGTAAAAAAAAACACAGATTATGTTTATTTCTGAATTTTTTTTGTGGATTATATAGTGTTTTTCTTTTACCCTTTTACTTATGGTTTGATCTTTTAATCTGAAGTCTCTGCTTCTTTTTTCCACTTTGAAAGGGGGAGGGCCTTCATTAAAGGTTTCGTGTTTTAAGTTCATTGTCAGTTTGTTAGCCATCCCTTTTCAAAAGAATATTTCGATAGGAATTGTAAAGAAAATAATCAAAAAACTATCGCGGTTATAGTGCTCTAAAAAAAAATTTTTTAGAATATTTTTATTCGTGGATGCCCCGTGCTTAGATCTTCATAGATCATTTGGCGATAATAAAGCCTAAAATTTTGGTTGTGAGGGGAAGGGGTGGGGTGACATATTAATGGCTAGGTAACTCAAACTTTGTGAGTTATCAATATTTTTAGATGGTCGTACATCTAAAAACTCATGAATCAAAATTTTTTTATTTCATTAAATTCACATCAAAATAAAAAAGTTTCTTTTTATGATATGTAGCATTTTGTATTTAGAAGGTTATTATTCCTAAACCCAAAAATGCATAGAAATTTTTCCATTTTGTTTTTTGTTCGTATAATTTTTAAATTTCGCTACGTCTGTTTGTTGCGTAATGTCTAGCAGACAAAATTTTTAATGGAATGAAAAGTTTTAATTAAAAAAATACACTAATAAATTTAAAAGGTTTCGGAGTCTCTATAATTTTAGCCCCTTTTTAGATTTTAATCCTCAACCTATGATGTTCAACCATTTGATGTGTTATCTTCTGGCCAGTATGTTTTTTGTAATTTTTTTTTCTGTATGAAAAATTTCTGGATAAAAAACTTATCTCCCCCTTTTTGTTTTTTGAAACTGAACCGAAGAACCTTCGATCGGTTTTTGGCCCCGTTCTTTTGTCAAGAAATGATGAAACGAGAACTGACTTAAGGAACCAAAACATCCCCGTTTTTTTTACGTGTACCACATTATAATGAATAATAGGAAAATGTAGGCTGCCGTTATAATGAAAGTCTTTTAAGGAGTGAAAAATTTTAAAAAATTTAAAAACCCTAAAAGTAAATTCTGTAGAGGATATAAAAATGGTTCTTTAAATATAAAGTGGACTATCTTTAAATTTAAACATTATTGCAGTTATATTAATCCTTAGAACTGCCTCCGTAGTTCTGAACTTTAAAAAACGGGAATCTGTGGAATTTTCATATTTTCTATAAAAACATTAATAACAAAATATAAAATGGTCTTTTTTATGAATCATTAAGCGTGTGTTGCCTTGAAAAAAGTCTCTAGAGCGTGTTCATTATAATGAGTTTTTCTGTTCCCCCCGCAAACTGAGCAAAGCAAAAGCATTATTTTTATAAATTATAGTAGATATAGGGTTACAAGTGCTCAAAGGGCGAGCCATTGGAAATAAATCCCTTGTTCAAAAGGGGCTTGGTATCTTTGTTTAAATGGAATTTTCCCGTAACATCTGTATTATTATATTGAGTTTTAAAAATATATTTCTCTCATACTACCCGAGTCCAAAGCGTACAGTAGCATGCAACAGTAGAGAAAGAGGGGATTGGGGGGGCAAAACGTTTCGTTTTTGGGTTGTTCAAAAACATGTTTTCAACTGCTTTATTTTTCTGCCACACTAATCCTTTTCCGTTGATAAAAATTGATACATGAGAGTAAAATGTTTGCTTTTTTATTTTGCAAAATCGCTGTATATTTTCATTGAAATTAAATTGAATTATGGGTATAAGGTTTAAAAATTTTGATGCTCTTTCAAACAAAAAAAACACTCCCCTAATAATTAATATAATAAAAAATTAACATAACCACAGTACATGGACGTTAAATTATTCATTTTTTTAAACACTTTTTTATGTTGAATTATTTACAAAATTACAATAAAAGGGCTTGGAAACCCGGACAGATCTACGAGAGATTTCTGTACTGCCTTGCAAATATGGCTTGGGGGAAAGGAGTTTTACTTGAGCCCGTCTCTGAGAAGAGATATGCACATAATATTCCTGGGTAAATTTTAAAGTAAATGGAATTTGGGAAGTGAGAAGTAGGCTTTTCAATTACCCCCTTATATGACAGGTGTGAAGATATCAGAGGAAGCTTTACTCCACTTTTTTTTCGACCAAAGGGTTTTACACAAAGAGTATGCGTTTGTTTTTGAAATTTTTTAATGATGGGGTATCAGGGTGGGGAAAACAAAGGTTTTTTGGGGAAATTTTCCATCGTAGACACTGCATTTGGATTGTATCATCCTCACTTCGTGCCCTTTGGGAAATCTAGACGCCATCGTCCCTGAGGGTCATAAGACTTTTCATTTTGTAAAATTTGATTATTGTATTGTTTTATTCCTAATAATTGTTGTCTTTTCAGGTTTAAAATGTTTTTTTTTAATAGTTAATTGATTTGGATAGTAGTTCGTCCTTCGAGTCCCTATATGTTTTTTGCTGTTTAATGTTATTTTAAATAAATGTTTTTCAGGTATTTTATTTTTTTATTATGATTAGTTAATTTTAAAAATTTCAGTCTGATTTGAATTTAATTTAATTTGTTTTAAATTTTTTCGTTTTTATTTTTGTGCCCCTTGGGAGGCCTAACGGTTTATTAAATTTACCCCGTTAACATTTTTTATTTAGCTGAAGTTATTTTTTTTGTACCCCTTTCTAGATCTAGGTTAAATTGTAGATAATTATTTTTTTATAAGTTTATTAGTTTTAAAAACGTAGTTTTTTAACTGTTTGTGTGATGTAATTTTAGTTTTTGCACTGAAAAAAAGGTTTTGGGTTTACCCAAAACGAAAAACCTGTTGGTAGTTTTCAACGTAATAAGGAGTATGCAGCCTTCCAAAAAAAAATATGTGAAGCTCTGGCTATAAAATGGAGGGGAAGCCTTATTCCAAGTGTTTATGACTAAAAAGCACAGAGCCGCTTTCAATTATTCGAGCCCTATCTTTACGCCCTTTTAGGGGCAAGGAGGAAAATAGAAGCTTTTCCCTTTTAAAGACAGAGCGGCGATGCCCCCTTAACAATGTTTTTACATTTAAAATTGTATTTATTATTTTTATCTAAATTTTTAAACTGTTACAAAATTTTTTTCTATTCCATTAAAATTTTTTGTGCCAAAAAATCTTTTGTTCTATTTTTATTAATTATACAGCATATCACTTTTTTCTGGCACGTTCATTATTTTATTAACTTTGGAATAAACCCCGAGTAAAAAAAACTTCAAAATCATTTCTTGTCACAAATCTAAATCCCTAGCATTATGCCATGGAGATACTCTTAACAAATCCCACCAATACCTGCTAATCATTAAATAAATTAAAAAAACCCAATATTAATTTAAAAACTTAAACATTGACGTGCCCTGAAAACATGTACTTCTATTCAACACTTCTCCAGTCTTTTTTTTAGTGCCTAAGGAACATACAGTATATAGGCGGGTGGGCGAGTTTGTACCCCTGTATGTTTATGGGTGGGTGGGTAGGTAGGTCAATACCACTATACAAAAAATCTTTATATTAGGTAATAGGTATAGTTTTGTAATGAGCTTAATTTTTTGTTTCTAATAATTTTTTATAGAAACTTAAAAGTCTTCTTGTAAACTTATTAAAGGGCAATTTTAAAAAAGTCACAGAGTCCCAGTTGAGTTTGGCCCCCCATTATAACAAAAAAAAGATTTCCCCCAAGGGTTTTTCTTCACCCCTTTGTATAGGCAAATCCTAAATAACATTAGAATAAAATGCATGTAAAAGTAGTAAGTGCAGACTGAAAAAACATTTGAAATATTTATGATATAATTAAAAGTCACAATTTGTCTATAATAATTTTTTATGGTCATAAATTTTTTCCGGGCCCCGGGTTTTTGGGCAAAAGAACATAAAATGTAATTTTTTAGTCCTAAGCAAAAATAAAACCCCTTTTTCTTTTAAGCTTTAATAGAATTTGCTTGACTTTATAGAGTTTTATATAGAAAGTCCACTTAGCTTAGTTAACAATTCTTATTTCAAAAAAAATCGTTTTTTATAGTTTTCTTTACTGCACATAATCGTTATTGATTAAGATTTAATTTATAACTACCTTATCAGGTAATTTTTTAATGAATAAAACAGCTTATAAAACATTTTGTTTTCTACACTACAATATTCAAAGCGTGTGTATATTCAAACTTAAAAAGCAGATTATTTCAATACTTCTCTAAAATTGTGAGAAGTGGCTAATTTTAATATCATTATAAATTTTTCACCCTCCCCTAATATAAATTTGTTAGATATAAATCTGGTTGAATTTTTGTTAGCTGACCGTTTGTAAAAAATTTAGCGTATAAAGGCTTTTTGTATTTATACCAAAAAAGCGGTTGACATTGAAAGAAGGACTTTCAACATTTAAGAAAAAGAATTATTAGGTATAAAAAAAAAAAATTGAGGGATCCTGTATTGTTTTGTTCAATTAAATTAGACAATTATTTATTTCAGTACATAAAAAAAAATACAATAAATTTTTTTTTTTTTATTTTTTTAACTTTTAAGCTTTGTTAGCAAGTTTTAAATATTTTTCGGTGCATAGTTGGTTCAATCCAGCTTATGTGCTAAAGGATCTCGTTTTGATCCCCCAAACAGAGCAATAATTCTGAGAAAGGGAGTGATGATCACCCCCTGTTTATTTTGTCTTTTTGGGGTATTAATTAATGCCTTTTAGGAATTGCGGCCTTGTTTTTAACAATGATCATTCACTTCTACACTCATTCGAAATCCATTTTGCCCAAATTTTGACGTCGGGTCTTAGAAAAATAAAAAAAAATAAATAAACACTAAAAAAAATTTTTAATGCAGATTATTTTAATTTTAAACATTAAAAAAAAACCCCCACTACTCCCAAAAGTTTTTAAACAAAAATATTATTGAAGTAAAAAATTTTGTTTTTATCTTTACGTTTATTGCGGTACCGAATTTGAGGGGTTTTAAAACCTTAGGAGCTGAAAAAATAAAAATATTAAATCCAACGTACAACGCAGAAATCTTTTAAATTTTAAACCACTGAGAAGTTGTTCAAACTAAAAAACGCGGTTTAAAAAAACAGTGTTGTTAGACAACAGTGAATTTTCACGATAAAAATTATACAAAGGGTAGATAGATGGCCCCGCAGCGGTCTTTAGTTTGTGCTGATATATTCCCGGCCCGCAAAAAATGACCCGCAGCAAAGTGTTTTTAGCCGACAAGAGTAAAAAAAATAGCAAAATTTGTATTGTCAGTAAAGGACTTAGTTTTTGGTATAAATGTAAATAAATGGGGTTATAACTTTATATATCCAAATGTTTGTTTTTTTGCTTTGGGTCAAACTAACGTACATTTCAAGTTTGATCAAAATATTAAAAGAAATATAGAAACCAACCGGGAAAAATCTTGTTTCTATTATTACATGCGAGTAAAATTTATGGTTTGTTTTAGCAGTTTGAAGAGTTGTTTAGTGGGTAAATCCCCAGAGGTTGTGCTCCTAAGAGTGGAAGAAGGTGCAAACTGAAACATTCAAAATTAGTGTTTCCCAAACATAAAATGTGGTGTTTTACACTGTTTTAGTGTGAATTTAAGTCTCCTTCTAATTTTTCTGTGAGTTGAGAAAAGATGATTTTATATGTTCATAAGTTATTGGGTGGTGAAGGGATGAAAATTTTGAATTTAAATTATCAAAATTAGTTTTTGATTTTTTCTTTCTTGATGAACGAACATCTTGCTATTTACAATTTAACCTATTATAAATGTATACATTTTTCCATAAACACTCCCACTTAACAAGGGCAATAACATTTATAAAAAGGACCCACAAATTAAAAATTTGATAAAATTTTCTTTCAAAAAATAGTTCATTAAATTAAAAGTTTTAAAGATTGCTGTAAAGAATATTTTTCTGTTTGGGACTATTATTTTTTATGTGATTTTTTTTGTATATAAAACAATTTTCTTATTAAGCATGTGCCCAAAAATATTAGTTAACTTCACATTACAAACTTAATCAAGAAAAAATAGATTTACAAGATAATAAACAAATTGTAGAAAAAGTCAGTTAGCAGGGGGGGGCAATAAAACAAATATTCAAAGAATTAATGAGTGAATTTTAATAAATAAATTTTTAAAATTAAAACAACGAATATCTAGTAAATTATTTTGATAAATTGTGATTTTTTGACAAATTTTGTGCAAACCAAAAGAGACATTGAATTTTTGGATTAAAAAATGAAATAGTTTTGTAAAATATAATTTTTTACTTTTACTTATTAATTATAAGTTAATATTTCGATTCCATCAGAGTCATAACAAATTTTGTAAGGGGGTAGTGATAGCCCCCGATTTTATTTTTTATTTGGGTATTAATTTTAAAGACATTTCTAAGGAATGGTTTCCTTTTGTTTTTTAACAATGATAAAATTTTATTACAAAAATGGTGATCTCAACCCTACACTCAAACGAAATCGGCGTCTTAGAAATAAAATAAAAAAATATTTCTTAGCCAATCTTAAAATTTTGGGGAAAAAAAAATTTTAGTGGTTAATTTTTTTAATGCACTATCTTCGTTTATGTAATAAGAGTCACCCTTTCCTTAGTCCCGACTTGTACACTAGCGTTTTAATCTCATAGACGTTGTGTAAACCGTATGATAGAACTTTGTAACAAACATAATCACAAACTCTAAAATAATTGTTTTAAATTTAAAAAAATTTTTGTTTAATGGATTTACTAAAACATAAATTCCAGTGTATACTATAATAAAAAAAAGTTTAAATATTGTTTTATAAAAAAGCATTAATAAATTTTGAAAACCCTTTTACAATAAAAAGGGGTTTTTTTGTAAAAAAAACAAGTATTTACAATTTTATTGGTTTTAAAAAACAAATGGGAGGGTTTTGGTATGCAAGAATCTCAAATTTTATGGTTTTTCTGCAATATTGTTTAAGTGTTTTAAAATTAATAGGTGATAAAATGAGGAATCCAAGATTTGTTGTGAATGAGGGGGAAAAATTTTGTATTTTCCCTTTGGGTTTCAAACAAAAATTATTATTCTTAATTTAATTTAAGCTATAAAACTTACCCAAGTCAAGTTTGCCGTGTAACAGTTTGACTGTCGCTCTTTTTGTTCTCGCCTGTGCTCGTTGCTCGTGCTTCTCAGCAGAGATACCAGCAATGATCCACAAGAATGAGCCTGGTTTGATAAAAATCGTGTTTATAAATTTTTATAAGGCTTGTTACTCTTTCTCATTTGATTTAATCCGAGAAATTGAACTGTTCACCTGAGTACAATATTTTAAGACAACCTAAATGTTCTCCAACACTCTATGTTATTGTTTTGGGATATCTTCTCCAGAGTTACATTTTAAACTGATATCTGTGTCTACGATCTCCCATTTAAATTTATCTAGTAGTTACATATATCTCCAGACACAAGTTGGAAAAACAATTTGCTAAGTGCATTTCTTACAAAGATGGTTCAAACAGCTTGAGATAGATACTGCTTTATACTAGTTCTTCTTCGGCTAACACCAATTTTTATGACATTTCGCGCTACTTATTATTCACAAAGTTTCAACGTGGATTTTGTTTGGTGACAAGTTGAGGCTCAAGTACCTCATTGTCAACCACGATTAGTAAAGTGGTCTACGAGGTCGATGGATTTTCGCAGAAAATGTGGTTGACCTCCTCTTAAACTACCAGATAATGCTAACACAGTCCACAATTCACATTGGTGGTGAAGTCAAGTTTTCTTCATCGCACCTTACAAAAGATGCGCGCGCTGCTACCAACATGGGGAGTGAGGAACATGGTGCTGTTGTTTATTATGTAAGCTTTCCTCACTCTTGTTTCAACAGGAAGTTTTTTCCATTGGGTACCTTTAATTTATGTAACTACCCTTGTATATGCTAGAATTGATTAGAGTTCTTTATGAGAAAACAAGAGAAAACCTATAAGTAATTTCTAATGGCAAATTACTTGTTTAATTTATTTAAAAGTTACAAATAAAGATAAGCGCGCTTATAAAGATTAATTATATTTAAAAAAATAATGGCAAAAAATCGATGCAAACTCTTATCAGCCAGGCATAATGCTTAAAGGACGTATAATGATGAAGGAAATTGCCTACACAATTCTCTTACCCAGTGGTGGTGAAGGAATAGTTTGTGGAAATTATGCTCAGCAACGTGGAAGCATTAGTAGCGGAGCAGTGTTTCCATTGTAATCTTCACTTTGCTCTGTTGTCAACTAGTCATAAGAGACGGGTGTTGCGAAAAGATCTGGCTCAATAGGACTCAATTATAAGATTTTCAGATAAATAAGGGATACTCTGAATAAACTTCTGCGCAACTGCCACTAAGTTAGATTGCTTTGTTCTTAAATTTTGTTTTTCTATGGTGGTAAATGATTGAACATGTTGTGGAGGAACTGTTTGATAGTCATCTGGGAGGGTCGGTTCTAACGAGCCAAGTAAACAGCTGGATTTCTTCCACAATCGTTAGTTTGTTTGAAAACAGTGCTCTTGACACCTAATAACAATTTTGTTGTTTTTCTACTTGAAGGTGTGACATTTAAGCTATTTTAGGGGAATTATTGTCTAAGATTAGTGGCTTTGATTTTTTAAAGCCATATCCTAATGTTGAAATGGAGTAAATGTTGAGAGCGCTTTGTTGCCTTTAGACGCTAGAGAGGTTGAGATAGGGACGAGTTAATGAATGTTAAAGTGATGAACTGTGGCTGAGTGTGGGTGTTACGGAAAAAAAAAAAAAAAAAATCTGAATGTTGAAATAGCAATATTTGAGATAGCTGCCAAATGTGTTAGTATTAGTGGGTGTTAGGAATAAAAAAGCATATTCAAAAACGAGAAAAGAGAATGAATATGAAATTGCTCTCCAAGCACTGATTTGTTTTTCCTCAAATCAGGACTTGCCTGTGGTTAGTTAACAAGACTATTGATTCTTAAAAGTCATAGATTTAAAGTTTTAACACGTTTGCTATCGTAGCAAGCGCTATTATTTGAGTCACTTAAGTTACACTGCACATTGACAAGGTAACTAATTAACGCATCTGTATATATAGACTGTTATTATTGGAAAGGATTTTAACCCATAGACGTACAAGTTGTCATTTGTGTATAAATAGGCCTATTTTATTCAGCATGTAGCCTTAAATCATTTTTTAACGTACAAGTAAATTCATCACACAACAGACAAGAATTGATTATACATTTTATAGCACTAAATGCACTATAATATATTACAATTTACAAGTCAGAAATGACGCACAAATATATATAGGTAGATCTCGATTTCGGTTGAACCATATGACACCTTCCTCTGACACCAGACATCTTGGGGTTAGCGTGATTCACGAGAATCGTATCACCAAATATTTGTGCATTTGTACTTGTTTTGTAATTATATTTGTGCATTTTTGTGTTATATTGTATAAATAAATTGGTTGTTGAGTGTGACGTTTACTTGTACTGTATATATACCACAGCGGGTATTATGCTTTAATTAAAATAACTTCATTTGTTAAAACAATTATTGCTTGTGTTTTTTTTTAGTGTTGAGCATTTTCAAAAATACAATGGAATTGGAATGCGGTAGACTTGGTCTTGTTGTTATGAAAAGTACCATAAAAAAATGGTTTATTTATTTAAAATAGACCAAGCGACACACATACAAGTCATAGAGAATTTTTGAATTTTTACTCAATGATAGTTTTTGTATGATGTAAATGAAGAATTGCTTTATTTACATGAAATCTTCTTTTACACTGTGTTTTTAAAATCAGTTTACATTGATTGTTCCTCATCTCTAATGCGAAACTCGCAGCCTTGAAACATAATTATATCCATATTCGGAATCAATAGTTATAGATGAACAAAAAAGCCATTTAAGTTTTAAAATAATACACTGTAAAAAGCGACACAAATAATCAAGTGGTATGGTTGGGCTTGGCACGAAGTGTAGCGATGAAATCTTATCTGTTTGGGTTGAGTCGATGAAGCTCAAAAGAAACTGTCTTTTTTTCAAAATGAATGTGACGTCACCTATAGTCACAAACACCCCAGAAGTAATGCATTGTTTGACGAGATCATTTTCTGAATAGACCAAATAGTAAGAAAGGAGATTGAGCTATGTAGGGAGTAGACCGTTTATTAAGAAACTCATGCTACTAACAACATAACTCACACTGATGAAATGTTCGGCATCAGTCTATAATATAGAACCAGCTGACACTAATATAACATGTCCAGAATGGAAAGAGAACCATTCTATGCATAAATACGTTGCTGGTCTATACAAAATATACAAATTGCACATAATTGTAAGTAAGCAAAGTGTTAATTGGCGAGAGACATTTTTGAAATAAGGTTAAGCTAAGACAATGTTTATAACACAAAATATGATAGATCAGACAAGATCATGTGTTTTGTAAACAGAGATTAACGCAAAATTATACTGGGTTTTAAACCTCATTAATTACAATCTTTCGTAGAAATTACGAATATTGGTAATTGAAATCTGTCATATTGAAGTAGTTGACGGGCCGGGGCTGCAACCCACCTCGCCCAGTATTTCTATTAATTGCCGGTCAAGGTGCAGTGGACGATCGTCAGGTCGCAGTTGCCTGCGGCCAAGTATCTCTATGCCTGGTACCTACCTCGACGTAGTAAACGCGCGTTACGAAGAAGAAGTTTTTACATGTGAATAGAGTGATTATTTCTGTTCTCATATTAAATTGAGGGATTTATTTATTCTTTTTATTTTATATTTTATGTTGGTATTTATTAATGTATATATATTATCGTTATATTTGTTATATTTGTGTGGGATTTTTTGCTTTAATTCTTCAGATAATTTCTTTCTTTTTATATCTGTAACTTTCATGCGTTTTGGGAATACCGACTATCCTCGGCCAAGCGCCACCACCAGAACGAGGTAAAGTGTTTGTTTTTTTTGCCTTCAAACTTGAGAAGGGGAATGAGCCACTATGCTACTGTTAAGCATTGTAATATGCAAGTTTGTGCCCAACATAAAGTATACTTGTGTTGGCATGCAATGAAGGACGTATTGAGCAATTTTATGAACGTCGAAACGTTCCTGTAACATTGTGGTTCCACCTAATTATGAGTTTTTTGCAAAATAATAAAAAAAATTTGTTTTTTTAATAGTATCTATAATAAACTTTTTGTTTTTTTGTCATAATTTTGGTAAATAAAATATTTTGTTTATTTTTTTGTTTTTTTTTTCGGAAACACTTACATATTGTTGATCTTAAATTGAGGAAAGCATCTGGAAAAGTACTATGTTATAAGGATAATATATAGTCATTAATCTTTATTTATTCTTATTTTAAATTCTAGTTATATAATGTCCCTAGTTCTAGGGTAAACTAGGTTTTAGAATCAATTATCGTTGGGGTAAAAGCAATACTTTTTAAAAAAAACAAGGATAGTAGTAAAATATTGTACGATAAGTTTTGTGTATACGTTGACTCTTAAATGTATGTTTTGTAATTCAAGGGGTAAGAGATATTATAGTCTATTAGAAAGCCGTCTGGCGCTGAACAAATTTTTATTTTGGTAGAATATCGTTCGTGCAGATATATAATGTAAGTTGTGAGATAGAAATAAAACAACACCGAATGGTTATGAAAAGAGTAAAGAGAAAATGATAATTTCGGGCATGTTGGAACACTTCAGGAATTATTGAAACTCTAACCCTCAACTTATACAAATAATATTACCACATTTTTTTTCCAATCTATCGATGCCAGTTGCATTTTGACTTTGTATTCATACGTTGTTATGGGACAACGGGCCATACCCATCAGCAAATTTCTAAAGTGGACCGTCCCGCGGGATTTGAATCTGATGACAGCCAGAACGTACGCACTCTGCGCTAGCAAGAGACACATATTTTAAAATCTTAATGTGAATGTGTGTTCAATATTTGTTTACGCTATATCAAACGAAAAATCGTTATACAAACTATGATATGGACTGAACAAAATATTTTTCGCTATCGAGTAGAAATATTTTGAAAAAAAACCTTCTACAAAAAATAGTCTATCAATATATTTTTGATAGTATGAGACACTTTGTCTTCATACTATCCTCTAATACTTGTATTTACATTGAATTCTAGACAAATCCATTCTCCCACCTTTTATAATAAGCTTGTTTTAATTACAGATACCTTATATTATTAAAAATTTCTGGACATTTGGCAGCTACTCTGCAAATTGTCTTTGCTTCTTTTTTCTATTTCATTATGCGTTCGAACTAAAACGAGTAATTAATTTAATTTAATGTAAGCATTGTTAAAAAAATACAGATTTTCCCCATAAAATTAAATACTTTTCCTGATATCTAAGACTTTCTAATGTAGAATTACACTATTGCTTTGTAAAACGATAGTGGAAGCCACTCTCTCTCTCTTTTTGCTCTCTCTCTCGCTCTTTTTCGCTCTCCCTCTCGCTTGGCTCTCTGCCTTCTCCCGCCCTCTCTCTTCCCTCTCTTCGTCATCATGAAGAAAGTGCCAAGTGGCACTGAAAATTGGTATGTTGATTATGTGATACTTTTGGGAGTATGTTTAATTACTACTTTGGTGTTAGTGAGCTTGTCTTTAAGGTATGTTTGCTGACGTGTCGTATCTCTGTCCAATATACTAACAATGTTAATATAAGCTATTTACTTCTAATTAAAAATGTTTAACTACTATTTATGTGATGCTGTGGCTTATCATACATTCCTTGTACGCATAATTTTTCTATTTTTTATCTATTATTTTATTTTTGTTTGTTATAAGGATTGGGTTGGATGTTGTTTTTGTTTAAATTTTATTCATGTGTTTGCCATTCTAGAAAAACTTCCTTGCTATATATATACATTACCTTACCTTACCTAGTGGCCACTCAAACCCAGGTTGGTTTTTAGCGCGCGCTCACAGACAGCGTGACGCCATCTTGCGTCGGTCATTCTCCATGTGACCGCTCTTGCTAGTCTCTTATGTGTTCATGTCTCCTATTTGGACTTGAGTCCCACCAGCGGAAGTCTTGGTTGTCCTACAGGTCTTCTTCCTATGTGGTTTATCTTCCAAAGATGATCCTTAAATTGGAAGTTCCTGTTTCTTCTGTGAACTACTGGGGCCCATTTAGTGTCTTTGACTTTTAATTGTTGCAATTATGTCTGGGTCTGTATTGAGTTCTTTGTTTCTGGTTTTTTCTTATCCTCACGTACCATTTTTCTAATAGGGGTCGCAAAAATCCTCTTAGAACGCTTTGTTTTTCAAAGGGTTGAGTAATTTCCTTACCGCATTTTGTGTTTGGATCAGTACGCAAGTTTCGATCGTAATAAACAACAGGAAAGTATCATGGTTTTATATATTGTCTTGTGTTTTGTTTTCTTAGAGAGTATTGTACTTTTTAGGAGGTTTTGATTGGGACCAGTAACACCTATTGCACTGTGGATTCTTGAATTAAATTTCTGTTTCCTCTGTATTATTTTCATTAATGATTACCCCTAGATACCTTAAATTTGTGCATTTTTTAAAAGGAGTACGTTCCAACACTAAAGGAAATTTTGGTCTTGAGCTGTGTTTCTGTACAACAACTAAATATTTAGTTTTTTCGTGTATTTATTAGTAGTCCTAATTTTTTGGTACTTCTCTAATGAGTGGTTTTTAATAAATGTCTTTTAGATATTTTCACTTTTCTGCCGCATGAGACCCTTCCCCCACAAAGTGTGTGAAGCGTGCACTAACCGGTGGATGGTCAATTACAAGTCGAGCGATGGGCTCACGGGTGGCTAGTTGGAGGGTTAAATCAACACGTCGGCAGCTGAGCTAAAATTGTATTTTATTATGTGAAGGCCAAAACAAAATTTAAATAAATCAAAAACGCAGGTAGGGCCACAAACATAAAGGCAGAAGGCCACAATTATTAAAAATCTGCAATGTAAATAACTAACAATAACACAAAAGCTACAAGAACAACAAAACTCTACAAATACCAAAATTTAACAAAGATTGTGTACAGTCGTACATGGCTTATCTGCGCCAGACCTCGCGCCTTTGAGGACACCCCAAATAAGTGTCAGATAAAAAATTTAAGTAGGCCCCGACTAAAGCTGAAGAAAAGACTATTAAACTTTTTGGGTAGATCCTACCGAAATTTACACCGCGCAATTTGGCCCGATGCTTGATACCACGGGGCCCAGGGAGAGTCAGCGGAAATCCCTGGGCAGCTCCTGAATTAAAAAGATTAAGCAAACGAAACATAATAATCCGCCTTGATGGGTGTGAAGAATGTTTAAAAATTTAAATAAATTTGAAAAAAGAAAAGATAACACGGTACCGTCGAGTATAAAATATCCACTTCAAAAACCCCCCCCCCCACAAAATACACTTTAACAAAAATGAATAACTGATATACTAGGCCCTAAGCATTAAATAAATATAAAAAACAGGATTTTTAACGGCATGGGGAACCTAAACAAAAATAAAATCTAAACAAATGTAACAAGAAAATAGAACTTAATTATGCTAAAAAATAGACAATAAATATTAACCATTAAAGTTCTTGGTTTTCAGTTTTCTTATTGTCCCTTTAATAAAAAATAAATAAATAGTCCCTCAATGGCTGTGTTGCTTAAAATCACTGTCCCGCATAAGTTAGGCCTAGGCACATTTAAAGTTCCATAAAACATTTTTCTTTCATCTTTTTTATTTCATGATTTTTTCCTTTTTCTTTCTTATTCTTTTTCTTTTTAATATCACCAAACCCCTCAGCTCAGCCGCCGGGAAGAAAAAAAATGGACAGATCTGACCTAAGGTGGAGGGGGGGAGTCTGAAGAACTCTACCCAAAGCTGTAGAGAGGGCGTCGCGGGGAACTAGGCTCCAGCATGGTCTCAGGCCAGGCTCAGAGCAAGCGTAGTGGAGTCGACAATCCCGGACGGCACGAGAACGAGGGCTAGCTGAACGTCACATCTCGAGGACCCTGGAGTTTTAGTATGCCTTAGCCGATCATGACGAGCTCGCTGTCTGTCAGGCAGACTCACAAGACGCAACTCAACAGATCCAGGGCCAACCTGACCGATGCTTCTGGAAAACGGAACGAAACGGAACTGGGTCCCAACGGGCTACCAAAGTACGCGGAAGTAAATGGCAAAAGCGAAAGAACTCAGGCCAAGCTCTGGTCAGTCAACAACGAAAAAACGCGAAAATCTGTACCGGTCCAAGACCCCCGTTCAACCTCGTCAGGAGCAAACCTCAACACACCCAGGCAGGGAGATGTGATCATCTCGGTATCTCTCAGGGAACCAAGAGAAACCGAAAAAGACCTCGGAGAGTGGTGTTCCAAGGACGTCCAAGAGAAACTAAGAGGGGAAACCCTCGAAACAGGGAGCAAAACTACCCTGAATGTCGGGCTACCGCACAAAGAAAGAACAAGAGAGAAAGACGGACTCTCTCAGAGACAAGGTTCCGCCGACTGGGCGCAGATGTTCGTTGATCAATCTCTTTGCCCCCAAGAAAACCCCCAGGAACACCGGAACTCCTGGACGCCAACCGTCCAGCGGAAAGCCTTTAAAGCTGGGACATGGGCTTTCCTAAAACACCCTGCGGCCTGACTGGGGATACAACAGCAGAAGCAGTCACCGGTGACCAAAACATAATTCGATGCGGGTGGGAGGGGACCAGACCAGGCGATAGCACAACTTGGCTGTCTCTTCGTTCCGGCGCCAGGCCGGATTCTGACGCGAGGGTTGAGGCCTGACAGAAGAACCAGATCTCAACCTGAACAAGGGTTAGGAGTACGACCCCCTTATCATACCTCCTCCTCACTCTCTCTCTTGCACGTAGCAGGTTTGCGCCGAGCAGCCCGCCACGTGGGACACTACGTCAGTGGCACCTGGCGTAGGTAGAAGATCACCCTAACCTCCACAAGTTGGACAAAGGGTTGTTATGGAGGGTAGCCATGTAGAATCTACGAAGGGAGTGGCATTGTGACTCTCATGCTTGGAAGAATTAAAAGCAAGCTGGAGCCAAGAGAGACTCTCATCCAGGTGTTCTGCTTCTCAGCATAGAGGTAATAAGGGCACAGACCGAAGATTCGGTTGAACCGCTCTGCATGAGAAGGATGTGGGTAATAAGGAGAGGTAGTCACATGCCTGATACCATTGCCAAAACCAGAACCTACGAAACTCATGGGAGGTAAAACTGGCTTACCGTTGTCGGGACACAAGAGTGGAAGGCCCACCAAAGTGCTGGAAGAGTTGGGACTGGAGAGCACGGATGGTGAGCTTAGCCTTGGCACTCCGAAGTGGGGAAAGCCAAACGAACTTCGAGAAAGCATCCACACAAACAAGTAGGTAGGAGCTACCTGACTTGCTACGGGGAAAAGGACCCACGTAGTCGGATTGAACACCTTCTCAAACATCCTCTCAAAGGACGCTCTCGGCCACCTCAGAAGATAACAACCCTAACCTTGCATTCATGACTAGGCTTGCTGAGAGAGCACAGGTGACAAGCCCGCACTTGCCAGCAACATCCCGGTCCATGCCCTTCCAGATGAAGTACCTACGAATCTTAGCGATGGTCTTATGAATGCCAAGATGACCGTCCCCCACCAGGGAAGAGTGATAATACTGAAAGACCATCGGTACTAGATGACTAGGCAGCACTACACGGGGTTCACCCCTCTGTCGAGACTGGCAACAGAGTACCCCTTTGGACAGTAAAAATAGGGAGGGTGGGCAAGCTCCCTCTTGAAGCTCACCTAAGATGACTGACAGCTCGGGATCTTTTCTGCTGATGGGACAGTAGGTCGTCAAAACGCCAGAGGAAAATCAGAAGAACAAGCCCACACTGAGCAACAGTCCTCAGTAGGTGGATCACTGGGTTCGTTGGTACATGCGGGGAAAGAGCATCCAGCCGATGACAATTCTGGGTACCCATAAGATGTGGACTCGGACTTAAAAGCAGAAAATTTTGACCACCCAGGCGACCCAATTTTCCAGAGCTGTCTGGGTATGGGCAAGAAGCCAAGACAGTGCCTGATTTGTACCGTCTCCAGCAAAAAACTCAGCGTGTTCCAAGAAACGCCGAAACTTGTCCGTACAAAAGACAACAGCCAGACACTCTAACTCATAGATGGAAGAAGCTTTTCCTTTCTGGTGAGACAACGTCCTCGAAGCAAAAGCGATGGGCTGCCTGACCCCATCAAACTCCTGAGAAAGAACAGCAGCAATGGCGGAGGAGGAGGCATCAGTCTGAAGAACAAATTCTCTGCTGAAATCAGGCATACGCAGGACAGGAGGTTGCATGATAGCCTCCTTGAGAGCATCAAAGGCAGTCTGCTGAGCTTGGCCCCACACAAAAGGGACACCTTTCTTTCGCAGCTCGTTCAACGGGGCAGCAAGCTCGGCCACGTTAGGATGAAGCGACGGTAAAAATTCACCATCCCCACAAAACGGGCAATCCCTTGGCATCTCTGGGAGGAGGAAAATCCCGAATGCCCTGGGTCCTCGCAGGATCAATGCAGACGCCCTCGAGAAGAGATAAGATGACCCAGAAAAGAAATCTCAGGACGAGCAAAAGTGACTTTCTCTGGATTGACGGTAAGGCCAGCTGACTTAAGGCGACTAAGAACTTCCTCCAGATGTTGCATGTGTTCCCGAAAGTCTGCACTGTAGACAAGAAGATCGTCCAGGTTAATTGAAAACAAAACTTGAACTTCACATCATGGAAGATGGAATCAAGCAGCCCGAGTAAGAGTCTGGGCACCCACAGCAAGACCCCATAGGAACCCTAGTGAACTGTAAAGATTCCAGGGAACACAGAAGCTAGTCATAGGCCGTGGATTCCCTTCTTCAATGGAATCTGATGGTAGGCCTGGTTCAAATCAAACACACTGAAAAACTTAGCCTTACCGAACCAATCAAACGCAGAATGCAAATCAGGCAGAGGTACCGAGTCAATAGCGACCTTAGCGTTGAGCCTCCGATAATCCATCACAAGCCTAGACTTACCATTAGGCTTGGGCACAAGAAAAGCTGGACTGGCATAAGCAGAACGAGACGGTTCAATCACACCCTTGCTCAGAAGATCCTCAATCATAGCCCTCATAACCTCCATCTTTGGGGGAGCAAGTTTGTACGGATGACTTCTAACTGGCTGAGAATCGGTGAGGTGGATCTCATACTCCAGAAGAGAAGTGACCCCAAGCTCAGCCGTAAGCACATCAGGAAACCGCAAACACAGCCTCCTAATGGCCTCCGCCTGCTCAGGGGGGAGATGACCAACTGGATCCACCTTGGGTTGTTCGGGCTCACAACCCACCTCTCTGACTGCAGGAGGGCAGTCAGAATCACCTACTAGAGGCACCAAAACTCGCCGATTAAACTTGAAAAATATCTGGCGCTTCTGGAGGTCAAGCACATACCACTCTTAGAAATGAAGTCTGCCCCTAGGATACAAGAAACCGCCAGGTCCTTGGCAACAAGAAAACCCCACCTCCAGGAAAATCCTTCAATTTTTAAAATGTAATGACGCCTTTAGAAGTATTGGGGTAGAGGAGTTTGGGATGCCGTCCAGCAAGTAATAGAAGAAGGCTCGGTGTGCCTGACAAGTCCTAAGGCGTCAAGGGACTCAAAAGAGAAAGGCTGATGATACTGCATGCCGAACCAGAATCAAGAAGGGCTCGACACACCGTACCACCAAAAGAAACAAAACGCCAGGACACACCGAGGTGGACCGCCTAAGTCCCAGGGAAGCCATGCCAGCAAGGCCCGAAAAATCCCCGCCACTCCTGCTATGGGCACGTGTCAGAGGCAAATGGCCACGGTCAGTCGCAACAACTCGGGGGAGCTACTGTGGAGGCAACCCCCCGCGGCTGAGCGTTTCCCGCCCCCACGACCCTCGAGCACGTGGACAGTCACGTCTGAATGGTGACCAGGTTGGCCACAAGCAAAACACACAACCGAGGGCCGAGAACCACGACCCTCCACTGGCTGACTCACACCTACCAGACATAGCCGGTCGACGGGTGGGGAGAGCACGATGGGACTCTCAAGAATCCCTCCCTTGCTGGTCTGAGAACTGCACGCTGCGCGAGACAATGCACAGATGATGCAGCTCCCGAAAAGTTGAAGGAACACCAGCAAAAACCAATCTGCACCGTTCTTCGGGAGAAATGCCATCCAGGATGACACGAACGGTGTCAGCTTCAGAAAGGGTGAGGCGCAACGCTTGACGAGCTTCCTTGAATGAAGAGACATAGGGCTGCCAGAGACTCGCCCCTACCCTGCGACCGATAAAATCTGTCCATGACCATCCTCTCCCTGAGTCGAAGGGGGAAGAAACGGATGAAAGTAACTCTCGATTGAGACTGAGTCCACCGAGGCATCACTGGCCAAGACAGAACTCAGCAACTCCCCAACGGGACCTCTACAATAAGGGGAAAACCAGACGAAGCAAGTCCCCAGCCTGCATGCCGGGCATCTCACTAAGTCTGAGAAAGGCACACCAGAAACTTGAGAAGCTCCTCAGGATCCATCCCATCGATCACAGGGAGATTCTGGATCATGGGCGTGAGAGGGTTAGGTAGCTTGTGGTAGCTCAGCTGCAGAAGAGCAGGAGAACCCAAAGAAGCAGTAGGAACGGCAGCTGGAGCCGAACCACAAGCAGCCTCAACGGAAACGCCTGCAGGCTCAGAAGGAACCTCAGGCACAGTGAGAGCCGGTGTCTCAGCCTGCGGCCCTCAGACACATTAGGGCTGAAAGCGCGAAAGTAGGCCGCTGACCCAGACCCGTAGGAGTCGTGGACCCGGAGACGTGCCTTGCCAAAAATCTCATCCAGCCTAGACACACTCTCCAAGATCCACGCCCTATCCGATGGCTCCAACCCCGGTGCCCGGTTGACCAGCCTTAAACGGCAAGCAGATGCCCCAAACGTGCAAGGCGGCAGGCCCGGTCACGACCCACTGGAGGTTCAAACTGCAAATCCTCTAACACCCCTTCCCAATCTTCCACCTTCCGTTTACAAACCCCCAACTCATCCCCAACCTCCAGCAGGTCAGACCAATCCACCGCCGTACCCGCGGACAACTGCTCCCGCAGCAACCTCCGGAGATTCAAAACATCCCCTTCCGGAGTCACACCCCGCGACCTCAATTCGAAAATCAACTCCTCCTTGACTAGGAGCGCAACATTCTGCAGATAGGCCATCTCGCAAAACAAAAATTCTCAACAATATACACAAAAGAACGACAACTCCAGGGTCCAAGACGAACTAAACCCTCAGCCTACCGAGCCACTGCCGACCACTCCAATCCACCCATGAAACCCATTCAACAAAGTAACCAAGCGGATTGCCTAGGTTTTTTTTTTTTTTTTTTTTTTTTTTTTTTTTTTTTTTTTTTTTTTTTTACAAAGTTAAATGATTTATTTGGTTTTTAAATGTTTTTCTCTTTAAATAATTATTTATTTGTTTCTTTTTTTTTTTTTTTTTCTACGTATTACCAAGACACCTTGACGGTAGGTCGGCCAACCATGGCCTACGAACTGGCAAACACCCACCGTCAACAACCAAGAGAGAATTAATTTTTTTTTTTTTTTATTTTTTTTTTTTTTTTTTTTTTTTTATAGGCAACCACGCTCTGCTACCAATTGAGACCCATCCCCCCACCAAAGCTGGTAAGCGTGCCAACCGGGGGATGGCTCAAAACAAGTCGAGCGATGGGATCACGGGTGGCAGTTGGAGGGTCAAAATAACACTCGGCAGCTGAGCAAAACTGATTTTATTATCAAGGCAAACAAAATTTAAATAAATCAAAAACGGCAGAGGGCCACAACATAAAAGGCAGAAGGCCACAATATAAAATCTGCAATTAAATAAATAACAATAAACACAAAAGCTACAAGAACAACAAACTCAACAAATACCAAAATTAACAAATTAACAACTACATGGCCTATCTGCAGCCTAGCCTGAGACACCCCAAAACGTAAGAAAAATTTAATAGGCCCCGACTAAAAGTGAAGAAAATTATAAAATTTTTGGTATCACCAATTACACCGGCAATTTGGCCCGCATCCCTTGATTCCACCGGGCCAGGGAGTAAGCCGGAATCCCTGGGCAGCTCCGAATTAAAAGTTAAGCAAAAGAACAATAATCCCCTTTTGGTGAAAGTTTAAAAATTAAATAATTTAAAAGAAAATATAACACGGTACCGTCGAGTAAAAATTCACTTCAAAACCCCCCCCCCCACAAAATACACTTAACAAAAATAAATAACAATAACTAGGCCTAAGCAATTAAATAAATAATAACAGGATTTAACAATGGGGACCTAACAAAAATAAAAATCTAAACAAATGTAACAAGAAAATAAACTAATTAAGCTAAATAACAATAAATATTAACATTAAAAGTTCTTGGTATTTCACGTTTTCTTTTCCCTTTAATAAAAAAAATAAATAAATAAGTCCCCAATGGCTGTGTTGCTTAAAATCACTGTCCAAAGTTAGGCCTAGGCCACATACAGTTCCATAAACATTTTTTTTCTTCTTTTATATTTCATGATTTTTCCTTTTTATTTCTTTTCTTTTTCTTTTAATATCACCAAAACCCCTCAGCTCAGCCGCCGGGAAAAAAAATGGACAGAACTGACCTGAGGACTGAAGAACTCTACCCAAAGCTGTAGAGAGGGTAGCGGGCGACACTAGGCTCCAGCATGGTCCTCAGGCCAGGCTAGCAGAGCAGATGGTCGACAATCCCCCGGACGGCAGGCCGAGGGCTGAACGTCCCACTCGAGGACCCTGGAGTTTTAGTATGCCTTAGCCGATCATGACGAGATTCTGCAGGCAGCACAAGACAACTCAAGACAGGCCAACCTGACCGAAGCTTCTGGAACACGGAACGAAACGGAACTGGGCCAACGGCTACCAAAGTACGCGGAACGCAAGGCAAAAGCGAAACTCAGGCAGCCTGGCAGACAACAACGAAAAAACGAAACTGTACCGGTCCAAGACCCGGTACAGCCATGAGAACTACATCATCTGCATAAGCCAGAATATTCATTCTATTGCCTACTTCAAGGCCGAGGCGTTGTTGGTTGACTTCCTTTAAAGCTCCTTCTATAGCTAAATTGAACAACAAAGGTGAGAGCCCATCCCCTTGTCTTACTCCAGTGTTGACCATGAATTCTTGAGTGTACTCGTTATTAATGATTACTTTGCATTTAGACCCCTCTGTGCAATGCTTTGCTAGTGTAATAAGCTTTTCTGGTATGCCATGTTGTTGCATATATTTCCATAATTGTTTTCTATTAATACTGTCATATGCTTTACTAAAATCAACAAATAGCATATGCGCTGTCTTATTAAATTCCCAATATTTGGATAGTACTTGTTTTAGGATGAATATTTGATCTGTTGTGGATCTTTGGGATCTGAAGCCAGCTTGATAATCTCCAAGAATTTCTTCTGCATAATCTACTATTCTATTATTAATTATTTTGGACAATACTTTGTAGGCACAACTTATTAGTGATATTCCTCTATAGTTATTGGGGATTTTCCCC
>JAQJVL010005693.1:0-33582 GCA_035578905.1 Stictocephala bisonia | reverse complement strand
ATGTAATTCCTGGTTTTTAATTACATTTATTTATTTTTATGTTTTCATGAACCTGGATCTTTTAATACAAAAACATTATTACATTGAATTGACGGTCGATTTTAAAAATGTTCTTAAAAGAGTCAGTTTATAACAAAAAAAAAAAAAAAAACTCAAGCCATTCAACTAAAGATATTTAGAAATAATAATTTCAATAATCCAAAGCATCACACTTCCCTCAAAAAGCACAATAGCACATTTTCTTAGTCCATTTTAATGCTCGAAATATTTGCAATAAGATTGACCAGATACAATATTTTAGAGAATACTAATCCCAATTTAGTATGCTCATCTGAAACATAGTTGAATGATAGTGATTTTAATAATGCGTATTTTGATAGTTTTATATTAGATTCCTTTGAAAACAGGAAAGGCCATTAAGGAGGTGGCGTTTTAATTTTCTCTAAAATGTTTTAAAGCTGTAAAATTTTGGAAAATTTAAAAGGTTTGCATTTAGAATCACAAACAGACCTGACAAGTTTATGAACCTCTCCATTAAAAATTAATATAGTTACTATCAACAGACCTCTATTGGTAAATTTGACATTTTTGTTCAATAGACTTAACGAAGTTGTAATACATCTCGTGTCTTCGAGTTACAGTACAATAGAATGTGGAGATTTTATATATCTCTCACAATGAGACTGAACAAGAATATGTAATTGTTAATGACACGTTTAATCTATATATATTTTCAGCTCTTGTGGAATCCTCCACAATAATAACATCCACTGACAGCAGTATTATCGACAATAATTTACTAGTCTGCACTCAGATCAAATATTGCTGGTATATAATATTGAAAAATAATAAGACCAAAGAGCTTAATCACTTAATTTTAGTATCCCACCAGGTGCACCATTTACAAGAAATCTCCACATAAAAAACTTTAATTTACTAACAAGGATAAATTATACTTTTGTACAATGACGATATAATTGAAGGTAGAGCGCTGGGTTGATGTGTATAATACTCCTTATTAAAAATATGGAGTAAGGGTAAAACTTATAATTACATCTAAGTCTGTTTATAACAATAAATACACGGCTCAATACATTATTTTATAACTAATGTTCGAAGGCATTCATATCCTTATTAATCTCTATGCCACATTGACAATAGACAATACAAAAAATCTCTCATATTCAAAAATATATTTCTCCTACATAATCATGTCTTATTCTTGTGATCTATTGAACCGTAGTTTATAGATACATATAAATTGAAACGTTTATATGTACAAATAATTAAATCATCTGTTTATATTTATAATTTAATTTGTATTCACTCAAACATACTTACAAGTGACACTTGTATCTGAAAACACACTGAAATTATCTTGATAGTAAAAATTTTTTTTTTTTGTAGACTGATTCTAAAATTATGTTCAGTGAAGTAGATAATACATTAAACGTAACTTGAATGTATTACTGACCGTACCAAAGCACTTTACGTATGTATGAATAATAACACGTTTTCATTCTTACTGTACCACCGATAAGTTAAATAAAGAGTATTTTTTTTACTTTTTTACGACAAATAGATGAATTGAGTCTATAATACTATCTAATACGTAAATATACCTTATTAAATATAATTTTCCATATTTAGTATACATTAAGGCGATAAAAGAAATCGGTAAAACATTATTATATTGAAATACATAGATTAGGGTTGGTTTTTTGAATTCAGACAACAGATATACAATATTTGTTCAATAATGGTTTCACTCCCATCAGCCAGGTTAGGCAGAATTAATTATGTGGATAAGTCTTAGTGGAAAAAGATTATTGTTTGGTTACCAATTTAGCTCTACATCTGCAGGCTTAGGCTACATAATATATAATATGTTGTTGCATAATGTAACTTTAATTGTAAGCTTAAGTACGTAAATTTAATATAAATCATGATATTTATATGATACTTAATGCCATCCTATCACTAATGAAACAAAGTTAAAGAGTTATAGAACAATTTCTGTTGTCTCATTTATTCCAAAACTTAAAACTTTATAGATCTTAAATAAAGACATAGAACTATGTATTTTATTTAACTACTAGCTGACCCGGCGAACTTCGTATCGCCTAAGTTATAGGTTTCCCCTAAGACAGACCGATGGAAAGAACATCATGTTGTATGTGTATTGAATTTATTAAACATTAGTCGTTGTTAATTTAGTTGTAGTGAATATTTTGGTAGTCAAAAAGATAGAGTAAGTGTTTGGGGATGTTGATTTATGATTGAAAGGTAATTTAGCAAATTTAATCATGCCGAACTGTACAAAATAATAAAATATCAAAATATAATTTTCAAATAATAATTGCAATTCAAATAATTATCAAAATTTAATATAAACAACAAATTAAGACAATGAAAAATAAACATTATCAGTTTCTTAGTGCAATGGAGTGTACGATATTTTTAGTGAGTCCATCTTTAGCAAAAACAAACAAACTGGATGGTTTGCCCACTCGAGAACACGCCACGTATAATTGGCCGTGTGAAAAACACGGTGTGGCCAAATCTAATCCACAAACCGACAATGTTTGCCCTTGGGACTTATTGATTGTCATTGAAAATGCCAATTTGATTGGAAATTGAACCCGTTTGAATTCAATTGGCACATCTGTTGGAATAATAGGGATTCGTGGCAGTAATACATCTTCCCCTTGGAACTTGCCATTCAAAATGGTGGCTTCGACAACATTTTTCATTAATGTTTTAATAACTAATCTTGTGCCATTACACAGCTTTGGTGGGTTCAAATTGCGAAGCAAAATAACTGGAGATCCAACCTTTAGTTGTAAAAGGTGCGGTGGCATGCCTGGCAAATCTAATGAGTTCAAAAATTCGGAGGGATAATTTACAGCTTCGTTGGCATCGCAAACAGTATCAATAGATTTGTATGACACCAAATCCCCTGGCAACAACTGTTGTATGTTGAAATTCATATCGTTAACGTCCACATTTTTAGATGCCAGAATTGCTCTTTCTGCTAGCCACTCATGGTTCATGTATTGTGTTTGTATATTGGGAAATATATTTTCAATTAGAGCAATTTGTGAATTAACGACGGTGCAGAAATTGGCCGGCAATTTAATGAATTGAGTATTTTCATGTAGATCTACTTTTCCATTGCCAATATCTAGCAGTTGTTTTGAGAAGTTTTCAGCGGATGGATCTTGAAGCAGTAATACGCGCATATTTACTTTCAGATGTAATATTTCAACATTACGCCACAGTGTTGATGATTTCAAGCAAGCATTAATCTCATCAGCGTATGTTGAACGTGGAATTACGGGAAGTGTTTGTCTGAAATCACCTGACAGGAGTAACAGAGTGCCTCCAAATAGTTTGTCGTTGTTTTTTATGTCTTTTAAAGTTCTGTTTAACGCCTCAAGTGAGTGTTTATGTGCCATAGTGCACTCATCCCAGATAATAATTTTACAATGTTTTAATACTGTGGACATTGATGATTGTTTTTTTATGTTGCACACTGCGTCTGGATTGTTTTGAATATTTAATGGCAGCTTAAATGCTGAATGAGCTGTTCTGCCTCCATCCAATAACGTAGCTGCAATGCCAGATGAAGCTACGGCCAATGCAATACCATTAGTTGATCGTACTTTGGAGAGAATTAGTGAAATTAAGAATGTTTTTCCAGTCCCACCTGGAGCATCCAAAAAAAAGAATCCACCTTGTTCTGCCGAAACTGCTGTCATAATACGGTCGTAAATGCTTCTTTGTTCTTGATTAAGTAGTGGGACATTGAGATTAACAATCGCTTCCATCTCTCTAGTATTGTATTGTAGTTCACGATTCATCTCATTGTTCATTAAATCATGTGCACATCGATTTGGCGAATGCATACCGAAATGGCTGAGTGGTAAATTGGAAATCACAAAGCAAAGATCCTCGATAGCAATAAGTGCTTCATTGTACATAGCGTCACTGAATTGTATTGTTAGATCGTTGTACCGTGTACGATGCCGATGCAATATATCTTCAGTCATTGAATCTTTGTGATAATCCCACAACGTTTCAGCTCGGGCTGGGAAACATGTAGTCAACACTATAGCAAATAGTAGCCGAATTTGTATTGCTGTACAGTTCAATGCTGCTTCCGTAAGCATATAGTCCCACTGGTTGTCATCTTCCAGCAAGCCTAGCGCAAGACATGCATCTTTATAAGTTGCACACTGTTGTCCATTAATTGTACGTATATCTTGAAATGATAATGGGCCGGTTACATTAACCAACAATAGTCGCAAATAAAAACACTCAGTCTGCCTTGGATTGACTGTAAATACTCGCCCCAAGGTGTTTGATTTGAATAAACCGGGGTATCCATCAACTGGGGTGCCTTGCTTGCGGGGTATCCATGTTTTTGTTTGATTCCATGTGAAATAGTGTGGTACTTCTGAATAGAGTAGTGTTCTTGCAAAAGCACCAATAGCATCAGCACGATTACACAATAGAAAAAACTCTGTGAGAGTAGTTTTCGGTGGATTCATTGCACGATCGATCGCTGTTTCGTTTGTGAAAAATACACGCTGGCCGTTTTCAAGATGGACGGCTAAATGAATGACTGCTGGATCCCTTTCATGAATTTGGAAACCAAAGATATGCCAAACAGCTTCATTAGAGCTGATATACCGGCCAATTTGGTAGAGAGTTATTTCATCAGTGTTATTTACTGGAGGAGCAGTCGCATTGGTATTTTCAATACTAAACACAGCCATATCACTTCCTTTATTTACATACTTGCAAATGTATTTTATGCTCTTTACCGAACTGCAGAACTCAACATTAATATGAGCATTGTATGTTTTACACAGCAGAGGTGAATATGGGACCACCCAACGATTGTCAATGTCAATTTCTGCTCTGTTCACATATTTTGAAAATGATTGCCCTCCATTTTCAGTATTTCTTCGACGATATAATGGATATCCGTCGACATTTGTAATTGTCTCGTTATTGAAATTTTTTGGAAAACTCTTTATACATTTTCCATCAGCCATGCAAGGCGAAGAACGATTCAGGTCACCGCATGGGCCATGAATCATGTTAGTTGTCACAATATCAAACAGTAATTGATCTGTTGACCGATCTGGAATTTCTGCAGAAATTATACTATCTATTTCTTCAGGACGTATTTTGTCGATTAGCCAAACCAAAATGTGGGCATGAGGTAATCCTCGTTTCTGCCATTCTACCGAATACATCCAGCAACGTGTAGGGCCGAATACGTGTAACTTTGTAATGAAACTCATTAAAGACTTTAACTTTTGTTTAAAGACACGGGCTGTAATGTCATGACGATGTATTGCATTTTGTCCTGGCAATAATAAATTTGTAATCTCAGGCCATTTCGGATTACATGTAAAAGTTATAAATAAACATGGTCGTCCGTATTCGCGGACGAAAGTCATAGCATCCTGGATATATTCTTGCATGTGACGTGGACTTCCTATATACGTTGATGGTAGAATGACGGAGTTACCAATTTCGGCTGTGTCGGCGTTGTTCACAATAGCGTCTCTCAAGTGAATATATTCTTCAGCACGCAGCTTCTTTTGATTAAATCGTAAGTATCGTAGTCGTTCGTTTTCTATTTTCACGTACATGTCGACCATGAATTGTTGGCAAAGTTCACGGCACCGTAGAATGACGTTGTCATGATCGCGTCTAATCATCAGATGATACGCATAAAAATCCTTCGAGCTAACTTTCTTGTTTGTTTCGGCTCCTGTAGCGGGATCTTTTTGTTTAATATCTATGTAATATCCGTCTTGTCCCTTATAAAACATTAGTGGATATTGTAGAGCGTCGTATGAACGGTGTGTATCAGCAATGAACTCAAGATTGTTATTTCTTTTGCGAATAACAATTTCACGCTTAGCTGTACGGTCGCCAACCATAATTCCAGCAACGTCGTCAACAACAGGTGCATTGAATCTACGAATGTGCTCTCCAGATGGTGTTTTATCAGGATTGATGATAATTGCGTGATTGTCGCTTTGCAATTTGTGCATGTGTGATTTGAACAATTTCAACAATTCATTGTGCTCATTCAATAAATCGTCCAGCTCGCCGAGAATACGTCTGGCAAATTGTGAATTAAGGTTATTGTATTTTAAACGTGCATCCACGCGATTGGCTAGCGCGCTTTCGGTGTCCTCGCCACCCATAAAGTAAATTTGTAAAAATTTATGTGGTTCATTTGGCATAGGAAGCAATGAGCCTACTTTGTGGTAAATTTGGCCTTTGATTTTGAACGTTGTATTAAATTGTTGACCATTTGCAGCATTATTGTTAACTATTTCTGTTGCTCCGAACGATGTCATTTGAAAACATGAATTGAATGTTCTAATTGATTTCAGGAACATGTTAGAATCAGGATGCGTACCATTAAGTAAACCTTTCAATGGTTCAGGTGGTGATTCAATTACTGGTAGTTGCACTTTACCTGTGGCGCAACACATCCCGGCTGGCTCATTTTTGAATTTAAGCGCCTTACAATTCGCACATTCATTGTCCATATCACCAATCGCCACTTTGGAATGATCAAAATATTTAACGTCGGGTTCATACTCAAATGCTAGACGACGGAATGTATGCGATATAAAAGCTCGATGCACTTGTTGTCGTCGTATGTCATTTTCTCTGCGTGCTTCAACTACGTATCGACGCGCTTGTCTTTGTTGTAGTCGTCTTTCTTCATTTCTTTCAGCGCGATCATCTTGTGACTGTGATGCGCGCAATTGCGACATGTTCACGCGCACAACTTCATTTTCCTGTTGAATTTGGACGTCTGTCCTTTGGGCTCTTAGATTTCGCCTTTGTATAGCTCCAGCCGTTCGACGGCCCAAATTTGACCCTCTTCGCCTTGCTGGCATTGTTCACTGTAAAAACACAGATTAAACTAAAATACTTAACCATAAATTTCAAAATTAGTGAACCACTAACTACATTACAAAACCTGAATAATAACTTCTTAGCAATATAATAACAGCTGTCTTTGTTTTGTTTATAAATATTAAATTACAAATAATAAAAACATGTGATTTAACTTGACATCCAAATGCTCTGTAGAGCCCAAACTCCGAGAATATAGTATTATATGCAGTGTGTTCGGAATTCGTCCGCCATATTGAAACGGATAAGAATTTCGAAACGGGAAATAGTTTACGTCCGATTCGCATACCTACAGAATTTACACACCAAATTTCATAACGATCGGTGAAGTCGTTCCGGAGGAGTTTGCAGACAAACACTGTGACACGAGAATTTTATATATTAGACTAGCTGACCCGGCGAACTTCGTATCGCCTAAGTTATAGGTTTCCCCTAAGACAGACCGATGGAAAGAACATCATGTTGTATGTGTATTGAATTTATTAAACATTAGTCGTTGTTAATTTAGTTGTAGTGAATATTTTGGTAGTCAAAAAGATAGAGTAAGTGTTTGGGGATGTTGATTTATGATTGAAAGGTAATTTAGCAAATTTAATCATGCCGAACTGTACAAATAATAAAATATCAAAATATAATTTTCAAATAATAATTGCAATTCAAATAATTATCAAAATTTAATATAAACAACAAATTAAGACAATGAAAAATAAACATTATCAGTTTCTTAGTGCAATGGAGTGTACGATATTTTTAGTGAGTCCATCTTTAGCAAAAACAAACAAACTGGATGGTTTGCCCACTCGAGAACACGCCACGTATAATTGGCCGTGTGAAAAACACGGTGTGGCCAAATCTAATCCACAAACCGACAATGTTTGCCCTTGGGACTTATTGATTGTCATTGAAAATGCCAATTTGATTGGAAATTGAACCCGTTTGAATTCAATTGGCACATCTGTTGGAATAATAGGGATTCGTGGCAGTAATACATCTTCCCCTTGGAACTTGCCATTCAAAATGGTGGCTTCGACAACATTTTTCATTAATGTTTTAATAACTAATCTTGTGCCATTACACAGCTTTGGTGGGTTCAAATTGCGAAGCAAAATAACTGGAGATCCAACCTTTAGTTGTAAAAGGTGCGGTGGCATGCCTGGCAAATCTAATGAGTTCAAAAATTCGGAGGGATAATTTACAGCTTCGTTGGCATCGCAAACAGTATCAATAGATTTGTATGACACCAAATCCCCTGGCAACAACTGTTGTATGTTGAAATTCATATCGTTAACGTCCACATTTTTAGATGCCAGAATTGCTCTTTCTGCTAGCCACTCATGGTTCATGTATTGTGTTTGTATATTGGGAAATATATTTTCAATTAGAGCAATTTGTGAATTAACGACGGTGCAGAAATTGGCCGGCAATTTAATGAATTGAGTATTTTCATGTAGATCTACTTTTCCATTGCCAATATCTAGCAGTTGTTTTGAGAAGTTTTCAGCGGATGGATCTTGAAGCAGTAATACGCGCATATTTACTTTCAGATGTAATATTTCAACATTACGCCACAGTGTTGATGATTTCAAGCAAGCATTAATCTCATCAGCGTATGTTGAACGTGGAATTACGGGAAGTGTTTGTCTGAAATCACCTGACAGGAGTAACAGAGTGCCTCCAAATAGTTTGTCGTTGTTTTTTATGTCTTTTAAAGTTCTGTTTAACGCCTCAAGTGAGTGTTTATGTGCCATAGTGCACTCATCCCAGATAATAATTTTACAATGTTTTAATACTGTGGACATTGATGATTGTTTTTTTATGTTGCACACTGCGTCTGGATTGTTTTGAATATTTAATGGCAGCTTAAATGCTGAATGAGCTGTTCTGCCTCCATCCAATAACGTAGCTGCAATGCCAGATGAAGCTACGGCCAATGCAATACCATTAGTTGATCGTACTTTGGAGAGAATTAGTGAAATTAAGAATGTTTTTCCAGTCCCACCTGGAGCATCCAAAAAAAAGAATCCACCTTGTTCTGCCGAAACTGCTGTCATAATACGGTCGTAAATGCTTCTTTGTTCTTGATTAAGTAGTGGGACATTGAGATTAACAATCGCTTCCATCTCTCTAGTATTGTATTGTAGTTCACGATTCATCTCATTGTTCATTAAATCATGTGCACATCGATTTGGCGAATGCATACCGAAATGGCTGAGTGGTAAATTGGAAATCACAAAGCAAAGATCCTCGATAGCAATAAGTGCTTCATTGTACATAGCGTCACTGAATTGTATTGTTAGATCGTTGTACCGTGTACGATGCCGATGCAATATATCTTCAGTCATTGAATCTTTGTGATAATCCCACAACGTTTCAGCTCGGGCTGGGAAACATGTAGTCAACACTATAGCAAATAGTAGCCGAATTTGTATTGCTGTACAGTTCAATGCTGCTTCCGTAAGCATATAGTCCCACTGGTTGTCATCTTCCAGCAAGCCTAGCGCAAGACATGCATCTTTATAAGTTGCACACTGTTGTCCATTAATTGTACGTATATCTTGAAATGATAATGGGCCGGTTACATTAACCAACAATAGTCGCAAATAAAAACACTCAGTCTGCCTTGGATTGACTGTAAATACTCGCCCCAAGGTGTTTGATTTGAATAAACCGGGGTATCCATCAACTGGGGTGCCTTGCTTGCGGGGTATCCATGTTTTTGTTTGATTCCATGTGAAATAGTGTGGTACTTCTGAATAGAGTAGTGTTCTTGCAAAAGCACCAATAGCATCAGCACGATTACACAATAGAAAAAACTCTGTGAGAGTAGTTTTCGGTGGATTCATTGCACGATCGATCGCTGTTTCGTTTGTGAAAAATACACGCTGGCCGTTTTCAAGATGGACGGCTAAATGAATGACTGCTGGATCCCTTTCATGAATTTGGAAACCAAAGATATGCCAAACAGCTTCATTAGAGCTGATATACCGGCCAATTTGGTAGAGAGTTATTTCATCAGTGTTATTTACTGGAGGAGCAGTCGCATTGGTATTTTCAATACTAAACACAGCCATATCACTTCCTTTATTTACATACTTGCAAATGTATTTTATGCTCTTTACCGAACTGCAGAACTCAACATTAATATGAGCATTGTATGTTTTACACAGCAGAGGTGAATATGGGACCACCCAACGATTGTCAATGTCAATTTCTGCTCTGTTCACATATTTTGAAAATGATTGCCCTCCATTTTCAGTATTTCTTCGACGATATAATGGATATCCGTCGACATTTGTAATTGTCTCGTTATTGAAATTTTTTGGAAAACTCTTTATACATTTTCCATCAGCCATGCAAGGCGAAGAACGATTCAGGTCACCGCATGGGCCATGAATCATGTTAGTTGTCACAATATCAAACAGTAATTGATCTGTTGACCGATCTGGAATTTCTGCAGAAATTATACTATCTATTTCTTCAGGACGTATTTTGTCGATTAGCCAAACCAAAATGTGGGCATGAGGTAATCCTCGTTTCTGCCATTCTACCGAATACATCCAGCAACGTGTAGGGCCGAATACGTGTAACTTTGTAATGAAACTCATTAAAGACTTTAACTTTTGTTTAAAGACACGGGCTGTAATGTCATGACGATGTATTGCATTTTGTCCTGGCAATAATAAATTTGTAATCTCAGGCCATTTCGGATTACATGTAAAAGTTATAAATAAACATGGTCGTCCGTATTCGCGGACGAAAGTCATAGCATCCTGGATATATTCTTGCATGTGACGTGGACTTCCTATATACGTTGATGGTAGAATGACGGAGTTACCAATTTCGGCTGTGTCGGCGTTGTTCACAATAGCGTCTCTCAAGTGAATATATTCTTCAGCACGCAGCTTCTTTTGATTAAATCGTAAGTATCGTAGTCGTTCGTTTTCTATTTTCACGTACATGTCGACCATGAATTGTTGGCAAAGTTCACGGCACCGTAGAATGACGTTGTCATGATCGCGTCTAATCATCAGATGATACGCATAAAAATCCTTCGAGCTAACTTTCTTGTTTGTTTCGGCTCCTGTAGCGGGATCTTTTTGTTTAATATCTATGTAATATCCGTCTTGTCCCTTATAAAACATTAGTGGATATTGTAGAGCGTCGTATGAACGGTGTGTATCAGCAATGAACTCAAGATTGTTATTTCTTTTGCGAATAACAATTTCACGCTTAGCTGTACGGTCGCCAACCATAATTCCAGCAACGTCGTCAACAACAGGTGCATTGAATCTACGAATGTGCTCTCCAGATGGTGTTTTATCAGGATTGATGATAATTGCGTGATTGTCGCTTTGCAATTTGTGCATGTGTGATTTGAACAATTTCAACAATTCATTGTGCTCATTCAATAAATCGTCCAGCTCGCCGAGAATACGTCTGGCAAATTGTGAATTAAGGTTATTGTATTTTAAACGTGCATCCACGCGATTGGCTAGCGCGCTTTCGGTGTCCTCGCCACCCATAAAGTAAATTTGTAAAAATTTATGTGGTTCATTTGGCATAGGAAGCAATGAGCCTACTTTGTGGTAAATTTGGCCTTTGATTTTGAACGTTGTATTAAATTGTTGACCATTTGCAGCATTATTGTTAACTATTTCTGTTGCTCCGAACGATGTCATTTGAAAACATGAATTGAATGTTCTAATTGATTTCAGGAACATGTTAGAATCAGGATGCGTACCATTAAGTAAACCTTTCAATGGTTCAGGTGGTGATTCAATTACTGGTAGTTGCACTTTACCTGTGGCGCAACACATCCCGGCTGGCTCATTTTTGAATTTAAGCGCCTTACAATTCGCACATTCATTGTCCATATCACCAATCGCCACTTTGGAATGATCAAAATATTTAACGTCGGGTTCATACTCAAATGCTAGACGACGGAATGTATGCGATATAAAAGCTCGATGCACTTGTTGTCGTCGTATGTCATTTTCTCTGCGTGCTTCAACTACGTATCGACGCGCTTGTCTTTGTTGTAGTCGTCTTTCTTCATTTCTTTCAGCGCGATCATCTTGTGACTGTGATGCGCGCAATTGCGACATGTTCACGCGCACAACTTCATTTTCCTGTTGAATTTGGACGTCTGTCCTTTGGGCTCTTAGATTTCGCCTTTGTATAGCTCCAGCCGTTCGACGGCCCAAATTTGACCCTCTTCGCCTTGCTGGCATTGTTCACTGTAAAAACACAGATTAAACTAAAATACTTAACCATAAATTTCAAAATTAGTGAACCACTAACTACATTACAAAACCTGAATAATAACTTCTTAGCAATATAATAACAGCTGTCTTTGTTTTGTTTATAAATATTAAATTACAAATAATAAAAACATGTGATTTAACTTGACATCCAAATGCTCTGTAGAGCCCAAACTCCGAGAATATAGTATTATATGCAGTGTGTTCGGAATTCGTCCGCCATATTGAAACGGATAAGAATTTCGAAACGGGAAATAGTTTACGTCCGATTCGCATACCTACAGAATTTACACACCAAATTTCATAACGATCGGTGAAGTCGTTCCGGAGGAGTTTGCAGACAAACACTGTGACACGAGAATTTTATATATTAGATTTTGTAAAATTGAATATTTATGGTAAAAAGTTATAAGCAATACACTTAAAACTAAATGGTAAAATTTGAAATAAACTTGGTAAGTGTAAACATTTATATCCTAACATCTACGTTTAATGAAAAAATAAGAACTTTTTTATGTATTACAAACTATGGTTCTAAAATAAAAAAAAAGTTGCCTGCAATTAAGAATAAATTTGATATTAGGTACTACACTACATATTTGAATAATATACAATACGCCTTCTTGCATCATATATACAAATGTTTACCAATTTAATATCCTGTTTGCTTAGTACGTAAGGAGTATTAAAAACGTTTAAGCAAACTCTATCCATATTAAAAATGCATGTAAGACTTTTAAAAAAACAAAACAAACAGAATATTATTATAGAGTCAACTTAAAGATAAATAACTAAATGTAACACTTTCAAAATTCGTTATCTGTCTCTTTGTTTACGGTTCTCGTTAAAGTAATGGTGACAATAGTTACAAGTAACAACCTTTACATTGCTAACAACGTGAACGATGTGACAAACCAGGGCTCATATGACAGTTTATGTTGGGTCTTCGCCATGGCTGGTGAAGGTCAGAACCCCCAGGCCCTCTACCCTTCGGGGGGAGGGGACAGTGTCAGGTTAGAAGCGAGAAGCAACGGACGCACTCAGCTCCGTCCTCCTTCTAATTTACCTCATTTCATTCCATTCGTTATCAGTGTCAAGTTAGAAGCGAGAAGCAACGGATGCACTCAGCTCCGTCCTCCTTCTAATTTACCTCATTTCTATTTTATTTGTTAACTTTCATAATTATTATAAATTAGTTTCCGGTATTATATTCATTGTTTTATTCATTCATATAAATTATAACAGTTCATATTCAGTGTTTAATAAACAATCATTTTTTCATTCTATTTTCAATATTTTATTTAAACCTACTAACTAAGCACCGTTGCACATCAGCACGCAACCGAACATGGTCCTCCGGGCCGGATTCTAGTCAATTTAATAACTTCACGTAACTACTAAACAACGTACAGTAGTGCTAGTAGTGAAATCTTTATTCATCAAGTGTTGTGTTAAATTCAGTGTTCAGTGTTAACATCAGTTTACAACACACATAATCACAGTTTAACTACCTACAAACAGTGACAGTGTCTAGTGAGACTTCATTTCAATCTCATCGCATCTTTACTTCAACATTAAGAGTACTATACAGCAGTGGAACCAGGGCGTCGTCTTCGACACTCGGCAGTCAACCTACAGCAGTCTTGCAGAGTATCGATCGGCCGCCGCTCCTTCGGAGAAGACTTGCCATTGTCCCGGGCTCCTACCGTCACTTCTCAAAGGACACCGGATCGACCCTTCGTAAGTGCCTCTCACAATAACTTTATAACTTTACAACCTTCCTAAAATTCTAACCCAAGACAACCCCTACAGTCAGCTGATATTGATTTTCCATTCACTCCCCTTCCAAACGTACTCAATAGTTTGTTTACATTGCCCTGCCATTAGTTAGAATTATTAGTACTGTCAAACACAATGGAAGATCTTAAAGCATTAAAATCCAAAAGACATCAACTGAAATCAAAATTAACACGCTTTAGATCATATTTAGAGTCAGACAACACCACACAATTAAAATTAAGGTTCAAGGATTTTGAATCCCTATTATCAATCTTCGATGAGGTACAAAGCCAAATCGAAGCCATAGAAGAAGAACAAGACAACCAGGATGACGAGAGGGAAAACTTTGAAAATTCTTACTATGAATTAGCAACTAAAGCCGATGATATACTATCCACACGATCAATAAACAGTCAATCACACAATATCAATGGACAAGCAAATTCCACATCAAGCACAGGCTGCTCAGTTAAACTGCCAGCCACTCATCTTCCAACATTCTCAGGCAACTACGAGGATTGGATACCATTTTATGATTTATTCCAGTCCCTCGTACACAATAATGAATCACTATCAGATGTAGAAAAGTTCCACTACCTAAAAACATCTTTGCATGACACTGTAAAACCCATACTTTCTTCACTGGAAGCATCATCACAAAATTACTCAACTGCATGGCTCCTTCTAAAAGAAAGATATGACAACAAGCGAATCATCGTCAACAATCACATAGGTTCGTTACTAAATATCGATCCAATTGTCAAGGAGAATTCTACTGCTTTAAGAAACCTTCTTGACACAACAAACAAACATTTGAGGTGTTTAAAAAGCTTAGGTCAGCCCACAGATAGTTGGGATACCATCCTAATATATATATTAAGTAAACAATTAGATATATACACACTTAAACACTGGGAAACTCAAAAAATCACTCAAGAGTTGCCCAAATTGCAAATTTTCTTAGAATTTCTCAACAGTAGATGCCCAATCCTTGAAGCCATCAACCAATCTAAGACAAATAACCAACCCCAGCTAAAAGCAACGAATACAAAGCAGGGACAATCCAAGGGTAGCTTTGAGAGTCGTAGAGAACCCTACATGTTGAGCCACTTGTCAACAAGTGATAAATGTAGTTAATGCAGTGCCTCTAGTCATAACCTGTTCAAATGCCCGAGATTTCTTGCAAAAATGTCTCAAGAACGTCTAAATGCAATAAAAAGCCTCAATTTGTGCACTAACTGTCTCAAAAAGGGACACAATAACTCATCATGTTTGTCTGGAACATGCAAAATCTGTTCAAAACGTCACAATACTTTAATACATATTAATTATAAAGACATTGTACAGCCTCAGCTATTACCTAAGGACACCGTAAAACCAAACAAAAATGATACATCAACTGTTCCAAAAGCAGACACTGTTTTATTAACCTCTAAATCTTTAACTACCTCAATTGTACTACTATCTACAGCAGTAATCTATGTCCAAGACAGTCACGGTAGCCATCATCTCTGCCGTGCCTTATTGGACAATGGATCCCAAACCAACTTCATAACCAATAAAATGGTACAAATACTACGTTTAAAGAAATCCAATAAATCCATTAACATAAGTGGGATTAGTAACAAACCATCTTACACAACAGGGAGTGTGACCTGCAACATCGCATCCAGATGTACAAGCTACAAGAAGCAGTTGGAGTTCCAGGCCATCCCAACAATAACTCAAGACATGCCAACATCACCAATAGATACATCAGCATGGGAATTGCCTCCATGGGTCCATCTGGCTGATCCTGATTTAGGAAGTACGGGGCCAATTGATATGCTGCTAGGTGGAGAAGTATTCTTCAGACTGCTGTGTGTCGGGCAATTTATTCCAGCACCAGGAGCTCCCATCCTACAAAAATCGTTGTTGGGACGGATAGCTGGAGGCAAAGTCACCTCATATGAACCCAACCAATCATCTCTAAGCTACAACAGACAAGCTTCACTCTCAAATGAAGAAATGTTGGGATATTGAAGAAATCAGCCACACCAATACCACAACTACAGAAGATCAGCTGTGTGAAAAACTTTACGTAAAAACCACTAAACGTAAACAAGGCCGATACATCGTAAGCTTGCCACTAAAAGATAATATTCATGAAATAAGGGACTCCAACAATCAAGATCTTACTCGACTACAAAGTACAGAGAGACAATTCAAAAATAATCCCAAATTAAAAGCATCTTATAATTCTTCCAAGCATAACTCATCTGGTAAGTTAAAAAATCGAAAAGAAACACATAAACTGGCCCTTCATTCCACCACACTCCCCTCATTTTGTTGGTCTGTGGGAGGCAGGTGTAAAGTCAATGACACTTCGCCAAAAAAGAGTAGTGAGAAATACCAATTCAACCTTTGAACATATATGTACACAGTTCTAACAATGGTAGAGGCATGTCTCGATTCTAGACCACTCACAACCTTATCTATCAACCCTACTGACACCAATCTATTAACTCCTGGTCATTTCCTCACTGGAGAGGCACTCATGGCTCTACCAGAACCAGACTGAACATGCAAGTTGGACAACTGGTCGTCGTGAGGGACGACAACCTCCCTCCACTCAAGTGGATCACAGGCAGAGTGACAGCCATTCATCCTGGACCAGACGGCAAGGTGAGAGTGGCAAACATCACAACTTCCTCTGGGCCACTCAAGAGGGCAGCAAATCGCCTGTGTGTGTTGCCTATCTACGACCAGAGTGAGTGAGTGGTGCATATCATGTAAATAATAAATATTCCGTTTTCATATGTCTATATCATTTTGAATTTTGTTCAGTGCACAGTGATTAATATGTTAAGATATGTAATGATACATAATCTTCTTTTAGTATTTGTAATAGTATTCTAAACACAAATGAGTTGTTGGATTTCAATTTCAACTCATACTGATAATCAATGTATAAAATGTTTATTTTATATTTGCACATTATATTTGGGTTCATGTCTTGTCGTTGTTCATATTTCATTTATGAAATTCACATAATATCATGTTTATTAATAATTGCACATACTATTTGTATATTTGTCATTTCATTTTAATTGATGTTAGTAAGCTAAAATTGTAAATTATTTTCCAGGATTAATTGCGTATTGTAGTTATTCACTGCTGATGGTGCTAATGTCATTAATCTCCATTAGTAATTCAATTCACATAATTAGTATATTTGATTTACCATTTACCAATATCATAATGTTGTTTGTTATGTAAGTTTTTGTTTTGTAGTGATGTAGCCTAAATATTGCTATTCATTTTCTTGATTTCTTTTATGATTGATTATTAACTCATTTACAATTCATTGTCGTTTACCTCTTCTAACTAAATAATAACCTTAACATTATTTGTTGTTGTACATTACTCATGTTTAATTAACTTTTTAGGATTTATTTTCAATTATGTCAAAACATGTTTTGATTTTCATTCTTGATAGTTGTTAATTCAATGATAACTATATTTAATTGTTCTTATCCATAACATTGGTGTAAGATTCGTCTTTTGTACAGTTTAACTTGATCTTGAAACATTCACCATAGATCGTATTATTTTAACGAATAGTGCTTATGCATACTTTAATATAATCATTAGTTTGTACAGTATTGTTTAAATATCAATTTCATTATTTGTTTTGTCTTGTATGTTCGAATCATTGCAAATATGTTAAATTGTTCAGCATATGTTAGATTTTAGATTGATTTGTAATTTGAATTATTTCATTGAAAGCATAACTTTCAACGGGGGGGAGTATGTTGGGTCTTCGCCATGGCTGGCGAAGGTCAGAACCCCCAGGCCCTCTACCATTCGGGGGGAGGGGACAGTGTCAGGTTAGAAGCGAGAAGCAACGGACGCACTCAGCTCCGTCCTCCTTCTAATTTAACTCATTTCTATTCCATTTTAACTTTCATAATTAATTATCATAGATTAGTTTCCGGTATTATATTCATTGTTTTATTCATACATCTAAATTATAACAGTTCATATTAAGTGTTAAATAAACAGTCATTCTTACATTCTATTTTCATTATTTTATTTTTAACCTACTAACTAAGCACCGTTGCGCATCAGCACGCAACCGAACAGTTTATTTCTGAACATTTTTCATATTTTAAAATTAATATTGTCATAGGAGTTTTAAACTATTTATATAATTCTACAAACTATTTTTTTCTTTGAATATTATTTAAAGCATCTTCGACTAAATTCATGTTCCAGTTATAACTAATTTTATAAGTTTAATCATTTTCAAATACTTCCAAAAGCACCTTTTTATATTTTTACAATGAGCGTGCTTCATGTAATTTGTTATGTTATTGTAGGAATAAATTCCGTTGGCTATTTACAATTTCCAATAATTCCAATTTTAACAAAACATTATTTCTAGTTAAATAGTAAGATAAAATACTTCAATATTCACGCACTACTTTATCAGACGGAAAAGTTTCATGTTCATTTACAGAGGATGTTTTATGTTCATTGACAAAGGAACATGAAACTTTTTGTATGAACTTCAATATGTATGAAAATTATTACATATTGAAGTGTTCGTCCAGTTAAAGATTTAAGTGACTGTCGTTCATAGCTTGGTACTGTGGAAATCCTATCTGGGGGATGAAACTGTTCCGATTCCAGATGATTTTGAAGAATACTTTTATCGTAATATATATTTCGTATCTAAAATTATTTGTACGTGTTATGTATAGAATAAAAACATTTTATACACCCATATTATGTTATCCCCTTCCCCAGTATTAAAGTTATGTCAATCAAACCGAGATTTATATGCATATATAAGTTATATATATTTCTATCTCTTATCAAGTAATAAATAATGAAATATTTTAATGATACAGTACATTTTATTATAAAGGTACTTTTTAAAACAACTCATTCAAGAAGTACATATGAAATAGCAATAGACAACGTTACTTTTACTAAATTGTAGATGTTTATTAGTAGATTGAATACTAATATATTATTTCCAATTATTTAAGTATTACACTGTTTGATTACAGTGCACAACCAACACATTTTTGTGTTTAAAAAAATGTAGTTCATCACAATGTTTCTATGAACAAATGTTCAGCACATTTAAAGCAAACAAGTACTTATCAAATTGTGTAAAATATTATATCTTTTATAAAATATATCGTGAAGAAATATACTTTATTTATAATGACTGTAATTAAAAGCAGGTAAGCTGTTTTCCATTAAAATATTATATTTATTATTTTTAAAAGTAAAAAAACTTTATAGATACAAACAAAAAAAATTCATTTTATTCATTACTATGCATTAATTAATTTTGGTATGGACTAAAAACTAATTAACTTACTATTGTAAAAAACTTTCCGTTATAAAATAATCCTAGGAAAATTGAACACGAATCAACGTGGTTATTAAAATTTATAAGAAAGATATATTATAAGCAGGGAGCTACATTTTGGTAACTTATGGTTAAATATTAATAAACTTCATAACTCGTGATTAAAGTGCGATAAAAAATTTTAAATTATATAACATATGTGACACTATTGTTTTATATCTCTCTAATCTGCCTTATCTAGACATCTGGAATATAGTATTAATACGTCTACTTAAAAAGACAAGTCTCCGTGTAGTTTTATGTACTTCTAAATCTATAGGATCACTACAGGTACAGATCAACATCACTTAGGTAAAAAGGTTATATCTCTAATCTGCCTTATCTAGACATCTGGAATATAGTATTAACACGTCTACTTAAAAAGACAAGTCTCCGTGTAGTTTTATGTACTTCTAAATCTATAGGATCACTACAGGTACAGATCAACATCACTTAGGTAAAAAGTTTATATCTCTAATCTGCCTTATCTAGACATCTGGAATATAGTATTAACACGTCTACTTAAAAAGACAAGTCTCCGTGTAGTTTTATGTACTTCTAAATCCATAGGATCACTACAGGTACAGATCAACATCACTTAGGTAAAAAGTTTATATCTCTAATCTGCCTTATCTAGACATCTGGAATATAGTATTAATACGTCTACTTAAAAAGACAAGTCTCCGTGTAGTTTTATGTACTTCTAAATCTATAGGATCACTACAGGTACAGATCAACATCACTCAGGTAAAAGGTTTATATCTCTAATCTGGCTTATCTAGACATCTGGAATATAGTATTAATACGTCTACTTAAAAATACAAGTCTCAGTGTAGTTTTATGTACCTCTAAATCTATAGAATCACTACAGGTACAGATCAACATCACTCAGGTTATGGTCGATTTTTATAATTGATTCGTTTCACGTAGGCTTGTTTAGTGCTAGCAACGAGTTATAAATCTCTCGCAACCACAAATCACCGCTAAATGTCCAGTAACCTTCCCCCTTTTAAATATGACTGTGTAAAAAGCTATTTATGGAAAAATACGCATTTAAGCTAAATTTAAAATAATTTTATAACGTCATTATCTTGTTGCATAAGAATTGTTTAGAACTACTGAACTACTACAGGTTATCGAATCCGTGCGTGTTTATTTCCTTTAAATATTTGTGTAAATAACAGCATAAACATTCACGATATTGTAGCAAGCTTTAAATAGTCAGCTTGAAATCAGCACATTAGTTAAATAACTAAAAACTAGGATTTTTCTAAAATATTTCCTTTCAAAAAATTTACGTTTTTAGAAGTTTGATTTAAAAAAAATCATAATATCAAATGTGAAAAATTTCCTTTTCAATATATCTTAATTAAATCTTTGGAACACAATTTCCATATAACTGTGTTAATTTTAATATAAACTGGTGGTGTTAATGTGGTGCGGCCGTCCTAACTCCAAATAAGTGACAGCTGAACTCCGATAGATCGTACCACTGTCGCTTTAACTGGAGCAGACTGATTCAAACATTATTAATCATGAAGGACAAGAAGTAATTACTGAAGTAAACGTACTTTGTGCACGTCACGCTGCTTTGGATAGAGGAAAATCATAATTTGTAAGCTAAATACTATGAAAAAATAAATACATAAACGAGAAGATCACATAAAATTAATTTAAGAATGACAAAATCAGCCTTAAATAAACTTTATGAAAATTTAAGTTATTAATAAAGTAATAACTAAAAAACAATATATTTGATAGTTTACCTTGAACTGTACCGGTTTCTGGCATAGATCAACGGTAAACGCTAAATAGTCAGAGTAAGGTTGACAAAAGTGTCAGCCTCATAACAAATTAAAATATATTGTTACGTTTAATTAAAAACTAATTTATCATAGACATGAAATCTACCATACAATATAATTAACTACATTTTAAAAGTAGATATAACCAAATCTTAAATGAAAATATGTATTTACCATTGTAGTGTCAACGTTCTCTTAAGAACAAATATTATCAGAACACTTCATTCCTACTGCCATTAGACAGTACTAATTAACTAATTAGCCTATTTAAGATCTTACTTTACAGTATCTGATAACGACTTTGTTTTATGTACTACAGTTAAACAAATCAATTCGTCAGATTTCTATTCCACATATTCAATTAATTAATTATTATTTACTTACTAGTTAATGATAATATTTCATCTGAATTAAATAAAATATTGTATATAAAATAATATGTGCGTTAAATCTGTCTGCACAGAAAGTACAAGAAGCAAATGGATGTAGTATATTTCCTTACTTCTTTTACGTAGGGGAAATATCTTGACTCACTGAGTGTTGGGAATACTCAGTAAAACCCCTACGGTGATCCAAACGGAACTCTGTCGCAAGACTTCATGCAAGGTCGCGTATCTTGCGCTCTTACGAGGTCACTTTTCTACTTCATATCGTACACCTAGTGGGTCAGTTAGACATCCTTCCTTATTTTTTTTCATATTACTTTGTTGGTGTAGGCCACAACAGGTCTCCATGCTTCTTTGCTTTGCAGCATTGCCTGCACTATGGTGTCTGCCATATTAGTGCCTACTGTGGAGACAATGCTCTTTTCTCCCAGGCGAATCACCAACACACGAAGTACGAGTGGGGACCATCATCCTCGTCCTCCAGTGAATATCATCCTCGTCCATTCAGTGCTACTTTCTGAAGTATCCGTGACCCGTAAGTAGCTGGCACAAGTTTAAATCAATCTTTTCATGGTTCCGGCCAATAAAGTTCTCAATATCGCCGATGAGGCGATGCGTCTACAACGAATCAGTGCCTTCATCCCACCGGCAGATCGTAGAGTCTCTGCCCTGGCCTCTACCACGGATTATTTTCTGTCTTGCTCGAGTGTTTGGTGAAAGATGACCTGCCTCTTAAAGGCTAGTAAATCATGGGGAGTGGGTCCTGTCATAACCATCACTGCTGAACCTGAAAAAGCAACAGAAGATGCAGGCAACCCTTCACGCTGGTCTTTGTTGCACTGCCAGCACGCCCTTACTGTACCTCTTCATCTTCATCGAAACCTCTCAGACTTCCTAACCGTACTGAAGGATAGGCACTGTACCCCTATTTGCTACTTCCTGTGTATCCAACCTCTCCTTATACGCTTGTTCAGAATATAGAGGGGACAAGTAGACGCTGCAAACAGTGACTTGTTGCAACCTGAACCAGGCATGACCGTCATCAGACCCTTGACTCAGCACCTGTATCCTTTGGTTGTACGGAACCCAAACAGCTACAGTACCGAGACAGTCATAGAACTAGGATGGGGAGGTCCTGGTCCACTAAGGCTCACTGACGATCACTAACTGGTCCCGGGCATAGCATACAAGAGGCTCAAGAAGTACATCATCAGCTCAGCTTCTATGGAGTAGGACTAAAGTAACAGATGTCTAATAATAGTAATATATACTGAACGTCTTTTATCAGGTAAGGAAACACTTGTGCTGAAAAAAAAGCTATAAGGTTTATATGGATTAAATCGTCAATTTTTTTTTAATGTTTAATTTTGTTGAGGTATGATACATATCACGTGTGATATTTTTTAATAAAATGTAAAACTAATGACTTCAGATTATTATCAGAGCTTAAAGTAAATACTGTTCATTATTACGGAAGTTATAGAGAATATGATTAGCAATTTAAAGGGTTACTATCTAAACTAAATCCTTCCAGTAAAGTTGCAAAGTTTGCAGCTCAATGTTGTCATAAGACATGCAAATGACGTAAATAAGTAATGACGTTAATTATTCTTTCTTATAGTTTATTTCATTACCTGTTTAGTTTTTGTCGGAAAATCTACTTTCTTACAGTAATACAGTATAAAATTATGAGTCAGTATGTTGTAGTAATATTTAAATGTTAAATTTGATGTATAATTGGTTTAATTATTAAGTGAACGCTAAAACGTACTTGTTTTAATTTTAATTTCTTCGACAATATTTAATCGGGTTACTAAGACATATTACAATGTATACTAATAAGATATATTTACCACATTGTTGTTAATTGTAAACATATATTTGAATGGAACTGAATGATTTACAATTAATTGTTGTGATTTGAGTTGAACACGTTTTATAATTTATTTAATATTAAATCATTGAAGAAATATTATGTAATCCAATAGAAGATTTTACAAGACATAAAATAAGTTGTCATTTTAAATCCTCTGACAGTTAGACCAAATCACAGAAGTGAAAAGTCGGGAAATTTGTGAATAAGAGGGAAAACGGATTTTTTCGAAAATATATCTATGTGGGCATTAAAAAATTGTTGGGAAAATTTATTTTTCATTACGAATATAGTTAGTTATTTTTTATATATATATATTTTAACCATTATAAAACATGTTAGAACCACAATTGTACCAATTTCAATGAGGTTACGTTTTGTTAGGAAATCGCTAGGTCGAGTATTAATACGCTAGGTTATGTAAGGTTTGTTTGGTTTGTATATTTTACGTTTGTTTAGATAGTTAGGTTTGTTTAAGTTATGTGAGGTTAGGTTTGGTTGGGTTAAGTTTGGTTAGGTTAACCTTACTTACTAACCAAACCTAACACAGCCAAAACTAAATTAAATTAACCAAACCTAACCTATCAATACCCAACCTAGTCTTATCCCAACAAAACAAAGACTTACTAAAACTAGCTTATTACCAGTGCTAACGTGCTTCGTAAAGGTCCGAAAGCAAAGATCATCTTTACTTCCATATTATTCATCTTTGCTAAAAGACAAATAATATGAAATTATTCCATCTAATTTAGCTTATTAAGTTATTTCGTCTAAGAAAATATAAGTTATATTATTGTATAATACTTCATCCACTATTATTTATTATGCTAATTAAAAAAAGTTTTATTTAAGGAATTATAAATGATCTGTTTAAAAAATGTATTGACTTGTTTTATTTAAGAACATCATTTTATATTTAATTACAACATTTAATATAATTTTTATTAATGAGTTAATCTTTGAAGTTATATATCACTTTAAAGTATTTAACATTCAATTTTAAGTTCATTTTTGTATTGCAGGAAAGTAATGTTTTAATAGGTCTAAGGTATGAAAAGTTCCTTAATTAGTGTTTATTTATTATATTTTGTCTTAAAACACGAAATGTCAGATCTTATCTAAATAATAACAATGTAAGAAGTGTTTTACTAGCGTGTCGGATCCAGTATGATATAAGATATATGTGCCTCAGTGGACACGCTATTTTTGTGTACCATTTGAAGATTAGATGAAAACCCACCCCTGGTCGATACAAAGGCTCACAACCCCCGTCCATTATCCCAAGTACTTATTAGCATGTTGACTCGAGCAGGCGATGTCTGGATAAGGGTCTGGTGATATTTTAACGATCTTTTGGTTGTAAACATTAACTGATTATATAAGATATGTCTGGTTGATTATAATGTAATGTCCGATATGTTGATAAGTACATTGATACATTAAAATGCACACCCAGGTTAGTATACACACAGAAAAATAAATAAAAAAAGTAATGTTTTCTACAAGGTGTAAAATAAATTTAGGTAATATTCCATTTATAAATTGGATACAATTATATTTTGAATAATTATTTTTTACTAAACAACTTTGCATTTTCAGAATATTTACTATTAACTGAGTTTTTATACATACAGCTATCCTGACCATTATTTGGTTAAGAACTACACAGAAAAAACATGGTTAACAAGGTTTTAAGTCAATTAAAGAATTAACCAACTGAATAGGAAACGAGTTTTATAACACTGTTTAGTTCAAAACAATGACTCAACATAATGTTATATATTTTCAAAACTGTATATTATTGGTACCTACTATTTTATAAAATAATCTCTATTAAATTAATTGGACTTTTCATTTAATTCACTACAACTACTTTTTCCCTTACTTCACTACCACTAAATGTGTTATCGCAATTAAGGTTATGTTAGGTTAGGTGGCTACGTAAGTTGATCACAAACTGGTAAATCCAATATTGACTTACCACCGAATGTGGTCTGTGTGTAGGTTCTTGAAAAGCGATAAGATAAGGTCAACGATAACGAATTCCTAACTGATAAGGAATACTAAAGTGAGCGTAAAAATAATTGGGGAACAATTTTAGAGCAATAAAATATTTATCCATCGGAAGTGAATATACGGAAACAAAAAAAGGTAGTGGTAGTTAATTAACAGAAAACATCCTGTTAATTTTGTTGTTGTCTACTAACCTATTATCATAGCCTATTATCATGTCGTTCAAATGATATTACGGAACGATATGTTCTAGCCCCTTTATACCTATAAAGCTAAACAAATTAACCCCCCTCATTGGAAATTGTCCATTTCTGTCCGTTGACAAATAAAATGACAGTTAATCAGAGGTCAAGTGGCTAAAACTACATACTGAGTACATTACCTTCTGCATTATGACATTTTTATAAAAAAAAATCTTTTAAATTAAGTTTTCAAGCATTATTATTGTTTTTTAATTACAAATTAAATAAGAAGTAAAAATACTCAATATTATATATATCATGTGGTAAGGCATAATCAAGTGCCACAGCCTAACCTGACAGTGTTCCAGAAATGCTTTTCTTTCAATGCTCCTAGAATTTTTAATGTACTACCCGTGTAAATAAAAAATTCTAATTCTAGGACAAAATTTAAAAAAATGGTTAAGAAATAGCTTGTGTCTTGCCACAATATTGAAAACATATTGGCTTAGTTTGCGTATAATTACTTTGTTTATTAAATCTATTTTCCTAATTCATAGTGGTAACAAATATTTCACTTACTAAATTTCCTCTAATATTGCTTGAAAAATGTAGAACAAATGTTGTATGTATTTTTTTGTCTTATTATTAATGAATCTGAATTTCAGTCAGCTCACTACCCTTAGTTTTAGTTTATTTAAGTAATAGCAACCCCAAAACAGTTTTTACTCTGGGGTGCTTATTTATTTTACCAAAAGTTGTAATGTCCATGTAGATATTTGTATATTTTTTGTTTGTTGATAGATAAGAAATTGTATAAACCATCAAATTATACTTTCCAGTTGTATTTGAACAATTTGTATATGTACAAAGAAATGGTAAATAAATTATTTTTTGATTTGATTTTGATTTGATATATTATTGCAACGCTAATTTATGTATCATAAGCGCTCTTCACATTACAGTACGTTTAATACTAAATTTATCGAGTTAGAGAGTGTAACTTTAAAATGAGCTAGTGGTTAATAGCTTTCGTAGCTCTTTGTCGCACCTTCCAAATCCACCCTTGACTGTTTATGGTGAACGATAAGTGTGTCTCTCACACTGTACTTAGTTAGTCCTAAATATCAATAGTAATGGTATTAATGATTCAGATTTTGTTATTCATCAAGTAAAAAAAAAAGTCGTAAAGGCCTCTGATAACTGAGAGGTTGAAGCACTATTCGCTCGTAGCTTTATTGAATTTTATAATTTCAAAATCAATAACTTTAAAGGTAAACACCCTCTAGGTTGAAGAACGCCGTGTTACAACTAATATACTTAAATTACATGGCTGGGTGGATCGATCTAAGCAATACAATCCATCACTAAGTGGATCCATCACTTCTACATGTGTAAGGCTGGGTGGGTGGGTGAGTTGATACCACCTGCAAATACCACCCATCCAGCCGTACACGTACAGTATAGCTAAGTGGTATTTATCCACCTATACACGTATATTTGTACACAGCCCATAACGTTCCGTTTTTCTGCACTCTTTTATCTTTTATTGAATAACTAAAAAGATATTGTAATGCCAAGGGAGTATGAACCAAGATGGAGTAAGGAGTCAAATGACCTTTACAAAGAGTTTACCGCTTCCAAAAACTCCAACATGGATAATCTGATACTGATCTCTCTAGAGTCTAGACAATACCAGAAGAGAAAAATGTATCAGAGCTAGAGTTTGATCGAATGGCAGAGTGCATAGTTGTGTTGGAGACCACTTAAAATAAAAATCGAAAATGAGGTGTTAGTGAGGAAACACTTTATGATTTTGCAAGCGTCGACTTCTACGATAAGAATTTTGGGTCAAAGTTTACTGTTAAATTGACTTTAACTCAGTTTAAAAGACATATTTAAATATTTTAAGGTTGAAATATTTGCTAAATTTATTACGTCAAGGCTCTTAAATCGAATTATTATTATTTTTGTCTCCAAAGTAGCTTATACTTCAAACTCTGCTACTAATTAATTAAAGTCTAAAAGATACTAGAGTGAGTTTAGGTGACTTCTTTTATAGAATGCTTTATTACCTTGAAGATAAACATATGATTTATTGCATAAAAACTCTATGTTTTTTAATGTTTCATATAAAGGGGATGAATATTGACGAAATATTTCACATATAATCGTCTTATCACGTAATCACGAGTTTTTGTAGGTTAATCTTACTATTATACAGAAATCTAATGGTGTTTGTCTCCATCTATCTGTCTCCATCTATCACTCAATAACTATTGGACCCATAGCTAAAACTTTGCGTGGATATTCTAAGAGTCTCAGTTTACAACGTAGGCCAATATTTATTTTAAAATTCCACAAGGGCACCACCCCAAGGGCTCTAGACATATCAATACAAACACTATGGCGATACCAATTTGACAGTTGTTTATAACGGTTTCATTAATCGGCTGCTTGAATAAACAAACAACTAACATAGTTGTAGAGTAAATACAGAACCAAACATAACTACAACGCACTTTTGCGCTCACTTGTTTCAAGTAAAATAAACCTGCACATTTTCAAAATCGAAACAAAGCTGTAAATATTGTTTATAAATCTGTTTTATAATACTTTATTTTTAGTAAACATGATGATAATAAAATTCGTTTAAACAACCTACAGTCATCTTACTTCATACATGTTTTGTATAATGGACACAACAAGCACAAAATAGATTAACGTACACCCTGTACGAGGGGTCGATATTTTAACTTATGGCATTATCCTACAATATGAGTAGCATTTTTCCTTCCAGTGTTATTTACATTATCAAGTTGTTCTTTCTATCTTCCCCAAAATATATTTTAAAAATCAGTTTCAGTTTGTGAACTCAACAATAGTATGTTAGGGTCAAAACCTTTAACGCCAAAATTGATAGATTTAGTTTTGTTTATATTGTCTACAGTACATTTTTAAAACATCATTTCCTAAGCTTATTCAAATCATAAATTAATTATTGCCGGATTGATTTCATATTGTGTAGGAGGTGAACTACCACTGTATGTGTATGGGTGGGTTGGTGGGTCCCTACCACTGTACATGTATGGGTGGGTGGGTGGGTTACTACCACTGAACGTGTATTGCGTGCGTGCGTGTGTGTGTGCGTGCGTTCGTGCGTGTGTTTGTGTGCGTGTCATAAAGTGCCATAAAAATGCCAAAAACTTCCTTAAAACTTCCATAAAAGGAGACAAAACAGATCCTTGAGGATCCCATTGTAATTATACTTCACTCACTACAGTAGTTTTAAATTCTCATATATTGCACCCTGACAGTCAGAGTACTCCTAAACTATTCTAACGCTTATCAACTTACTTCGCAATGGTCGAATTTCACAAACAAAATGTTCTAGTCTACTAGATCGCAGGCCTTTTAAAATTGTATATTTAAAGCAGAAGTAAGAGTTTTTTTGGTTCATATACATTTATTTGCTAAACTTCAGGCACTGCCTTATTATTTAATACCATTTTCCCACTTAAAAATAATGTTCTGAATGTCTTATCGAAGAAAATTAACATTGTAAAAAATGTATCAATTTAACAATCGTTAATTTCATAGTAATAATCCAAAAATAATTAGGTACAACTATAAAGCTAAATATAAAACATAATATTTTAGTATAGTAATAATACAAAGATAACATGAACAGACAACTACATATAACGTACCAAAAACCAACATAAATAATAATTCAATATGAAGTAATAAGATACATTTTATACTCTTTTATTAACAATTTCATAAATGTAAAATCTAATGAATACGTAACGATTTACTTTAAAGGTTACAAGCTTACCTATAATTGGTAACCATTATATCTGGGCCCTGTTTGTGATGTAAGGCGTTGTGACGTGATGCTATTACAAGTAAGTGCTGACATAAACAGGGAGGTGTCTCATGTCGGAGCTTACAAACAATTAACTGCCAGAGTTTGGTAGTTGATTAACGTAAACTCTGACAACTTTGGAAGCTGCCTAGCAACTTACTGGGTACTAAGTACAATCACAGTCCTTCCATGTTATTGTGAACACATAAGCCTAAAAACAGAAATTGTAAGTATGTAAAATTGTCTAGTACAGCACTATTAAATAATAGTTTTACAATTTATAGCTTTTCTCAAACAACTTTAAGCTATTCATTTTGTTTAAAGTGCCTACCTTTTGAGCATATCTATCATTTAATTTAACCCTGTTAACATTTTTATATTTAGTAGTTCATTTTGTTGTACCCCATTCTAGGATCTAGGTTAAAATGTAGATAATTATTAAAGTAGATAAGTTTATTAGTTTAAGAACGTAGTTTTATAACATGTCTGTGTAGATGTAATTTAGTTTTTAGCACTTGAAAAAGGTTTGGGTTTTACCAAATCGAAACGTCGTGATTGGTAATTTTCACGTAATGATGGCAAATCCCCAACTACCTTTGTCTCCCTCATATCTATCATGTCGCCTGTCTCGATATAAAATATTTTCCGAAATGCAGCTTTTGTTACTTATAAAATATACTTAAACTATGAATCGTTTGTTATTTTTTGTAAACTACATAGCAAAAATGTCACAAAAACAAAAATCGTATCAAATTATTGCGCCTGGTAATGGAGAATAACTTGCAAAGAGATTATTTGTTGACAGAATGACATTTTATATGTTGATGATTGTTATTGATCCAACAATAAAACGATTATCAAAACAGCTGGCAATGGAAATAATAGTATAACAGCCCAATTACAACAGATAGGGGTACATATATTAAAAATGTACGCTGTATAGAACTCGGATACTGTTGGATACATATCAAATTGCTTTTAATTATATAAGAGTATTAATCTACATTTAATATCCTAAATATAGTTTATGTTTTTAAATATAGATTTTTTAAAGGATAATTTAAGCTAAACGAAGGGTAGTTTAAGCAAACAGAGAATTATGGCATTTGAAATTCCCGCGTCTTCCACCTGCTACACTTACGCACCCCTTGGAGGTGCCAGGCCGCAACCAGCAGAGGCAGTCAACGGGAGTGTTATTAGCGAAGCCAGTTCGACAAGGTAAGTGGACTTGTCTACACATATTAGAGCTTGTCATCTCTGCTGGCTTTGTGCATTTTTTACGCCGTTCATAAGTAGTTTGTTTTAATCCTTACATGTGAGAGGAGACGTTTAAGTTATCAGAGAGGAGTTAATTGGAGTTAAGTAGTTACTGCTGTGAACAATGGTCCTAACCCAACTATCGTTAGTGTTAGCTTTGTTTTGTTACATTCTGCAAGTAGAAGTTTTGTTTTTATTTGAATTATTCCATTTGCGAGGCGAGTATCCCGAGTACCTTTTGGATTTATATTCCGCAGGTCCCCTTTTGGCTTTGGACTACCGTGAAAAGCGGGACTTAGCCCAAGCGTAGGTAGGTTCCGCAGGTCCCCTTTTGGCTTTTGACTGTCATGAAAGGCGGGACTCAGCCCAAGCGCAGGCAGGTTCCGTAGGTCCCCTTTTGGCTTTGGATTACCGTGAAAGGTGGGACTTAGCCCAAGCGAAGGTAGGTTCGTAGGTCGCCTTTTGGCTTTTGACTGCCGTGAAAGGCGGGACTCAGCCCAAGCGTAGGTAGGTTCCGTAGGTCCCCGTTTGGCTGTGGACTACCGTGAAAGGCAGGACATAGCCCAAGCGTAGGTAGGTTCCGTAGGTCCCCGTTTGGCTGTGGACTACCGTGAAAGGCAGGACTTAACTCAAGCGTATGTTGGTTCCGTAGGTCCCTTATGGCTTTGTACTGCCGTGAAAGGTGGGATTTGGGGTTTTAGGACATAAGGACAGAATATCGGCATTTCTATCATCCTACATCCTGACCATACTGTTCCAATCCACCTCTAGGTGAGAGGCGATGATGAGCTGTGGTCTTGTGCCACGATAATGATCTTTCAAGATTAGATGTACTGAATCGTTCGCCTCGACTCCATTCCTTAACTCCGACTCCTGAAACTATACCCAGCCCGCTGCAACTATCCTAGCTGGCAAGTGTGTGACTGTTTATACGATACTGAACTTAACTAAAAACATACCTTACAATATTGTTGTATAGTTCAATTATCATGCTATTATGTAATTATGTGTACATGAGGAAAATAACTTCTCGAACAACCACAATAAAATAACAAGTTGCTTTAAATTATCGCAATTAAAACTGAGTTCAATAATGGGGAAGTATTGTGTTAGTAGTAGATTAATAAAATACTCTGGGTCAAGATTGGTTGCAGGAAGTGAAGAATGTTATATTTAATACAATCTTTGTGATAACATAAGTAAAGTTAACATTCCAAATGAAATATTGTTGCTGCAATCTTTATTCCTAAATAAAAAATACAAAAAACAGATCCACTATTTCTTCTTTCCTATATATTTTTATAGAATATACTTATAAAACAAATATTTTTATATAAATTTAAGTGTCTCCCTACTACTAAATCACCTCTAAGGAAGAGTAACCAAGACGACTCTATTTAGTGCTATTCTATGACTTTAATATATGTAGCTGTGTAGTTATTGTATAGATCTCTCTCATTTTCCTTTTTTTTTTATTTATTTTCAATATAATCTAATACTCAAACTAGATTAGTAAAATTTGAATTTTGCTCTACTTACGGACGCATGCAAGTCTAATATTTAATACTATAAATAACAAATTAATATATTTTATAAGTCAAATTCTCTCTGATAGTTTAGTTTTAGCTTAGATTATCGAAATTATTATTTATTTTACCAGAAATGTGCATATTTTATATCATAAGCCAAACATAACACAGACATGTCACCTTACGGGGTTTTCCGTGCGTGCTTTTAGGCCTGGCATCTAGCGGACGTTTAGTGAAGCATTACATTTTTTAGATTGGAGATGTGCTGCTGAGCTATCCAGTAGTTAACGTTGGAACTATAGTACTCTAAATATTTGTCAATATTCTTTTGCTGCAATGCTGGGGCCTGACAATAAAGTCCACTTTTCGTCGAGCTCAGGTCACTCGTCTAAACAGTGTTATCTGTATTTGACGTTCTGTAGGCCTACATGTCACTTTATTCCAGCCAACTCTCTACAGTCGGATCTACGTTCGACTCAATTTGATTAATTATTATATTTAAATTTTTAATAAATATTGCTTTTATAAAATTAATTGGTCTTCAAATTCTGTGCATCGCCTAATTTGTTAACCCTACATCTGGGACGCCTGTTTTGCGTTAACTGTGAGTCTTTTTTTGTAAAATCAGCTAAAAAATAGTAAATTAGGCCGTATACAATAAAATTGTATATCTTTTTTCTTCTAATAAATTATGATGTTATATAAACTGTATATAAAATTATTTAAGTTGGGGTAAAGAATTTATATTGTAAGTAGTGTGAACATTTTCAATCTATGCGCATCATATTTATGTTTCTTACAACCCTTGTAGCTGGCATACGACATATTAAGGAAGAGTTCCAAAATAGCCAAAATGTACGTACATATTTAGTTGCTAAATACTAATATTTAATTATATTTTGAATTGAAATATAAAATAATTTGTTGGAAATAGTTTTATTAAAAAAATAAAGTTAAGAATTTTAGAGTACTAAAAATACATAAGTGAAAGCAATAAAATTATAAAAACATCATTTTATGTTTTTTATAATTATAAATTTTGTAATTTTATGTTTAAAAAATAGGGAATCATATGTAGCTTAAACTATAGAAGTGTTTTTACTTTGAAGTAAGTATAAATATGTTTTTATACGCGAAGAAAACAAATATGTTTTTCTTCACATGAAAACAGTTATAACATTTCTTAAATTATATATAAATATCGTATTAGATTACTTTGAACTGTATATATCCTATATGTAAATTTTATTGCAAACGAAAATCTG
>JAQJVL010005692.1:0-33592 GCA_035578905.1 Stictocephala bisonia | reverse complement strand
CTTGATAACCACATCCTATTTAGCTCTTGAAAGTTCCATACAAAACGTATAAAATATTTGCAAAGAAAGATATTACTCATCGTACAGATAAAAATAGGCCTATGTTCTGATTAGGTGATTGGAGTACCAGGAAAACCCATCATAAATATCAAGATCTTTAAGAAATGTCCATAGAAAAAACAATAAAAAACCAACTAGAATCTTATAAATTGCTCAATATTGCAGAACCTTTGAGTATGTAATAGAATTAGTTATGTTTAGTATGTAATTGTTATGATGATTTAAATAGTTAAATTATTTATACAGGATTAACTAAAAGGGTATCCTGGCTATATATTGTTCGGTTCTAAGCTTAATTTAGAGCAGACATTTAAGTATAATATTTTTCAAATTTCACTTCATTAAGTTTCTTCCTGACTCTGTCTTTTTTCAAAACAAAAAAACTCAGGAGCAGTAAGTACGAATGGCTTCAAATCTCGCACAGTTCTTTAATTGATAATATTACACAGTAAGAAAGTAGCTACTGAGTTATCGTTTGCTATTTCAAAATGGCTGTCGTTAGAACGATTGAAATGACATTTCTTGTAAACTATTAGGTTAGGTTACGTTCATAAATGTTATACAAAATAAGTAACTGCTAGATCGCTTTATTAAAAATCTATTGGTGCCTTACTTGCTGTCGTAAACCTATTATTAGAGTTGTGGTAAAACATTTATTTTACTGCAAGTTTGTACAGCACCCGAAAAATTTGTATAATAGGTTTTTTATCGATACTACACTAATAATAAGCACATATTACAAATCAAGGAACCAATAGGTTTGTAATAAAATACACTAAAAACTTATTGGTTGATATAAAATGGATAAATCTAACAGTTTACATGATACTTTTATTTAAATGATTTGAACGACTACCATTTTAAAACGGCAAACGATAACTGAATGACTATTTTTATACTGTTTGAGAATGTTAAGGTAAAGAACTTGGCAAATTTTAAAGTCAGTCAAATTAACCGTTCTTTATAATAATAGTATAAACACTACTAATATTTATACTAATATTTTGTCTTAAAATCTACACCAACAGGTAAACCTTAAACTGAGTAGAATTCGGCATAATTTTCTACTGCATTTTATGTACTAAATTATGTATAGAATCTGAAAATATATAGCTAGGACACCGCTTTAAATAAAGTTAAAGATTGTCTTATTTTACCAGGCGAAGTTAGAGCTAAGTAGCCAATTCTAACACTTAACCTGGGGACCAACGGCTTAACGTGACTTGCGAACCACGGGAGCGGCAGGGCAAAAACTGTTAATGGTCATAGTGGGAATCGAACCCGGGCCAACTGCGTGGCAAGCCAACGCCTTAGCCCCTTATCTACGGCCGTTCAAAATTATTTACACCCTGTATATAAGATTTATTGTGTCTATTAAAATATTTATTACATATCATGGATATTTCTAAAATAAATTTAACTTTAGGTGGCATAAACAATCTGACGTATAACCTAATTTTAACACTTTCTCAAATGTTCCTTAGAAATATATTTAAATAAACACACTCCTGACTATTGTACATTAAATGGGTCACAAAAGTGATAAACAATCGTAACCTTTAAATAAACAAACAACCAAACTGTTTAGCGTTAAAAACTCGTAAAAGGAATTAGTGCCTATAAAACATGTTATGAGTTTTAATACCTAGGAAAGCCAGGCGTTGCTTTCAGTATAAGGGGTCATTTCCTCTTACCATTTATAACCGTTTGCAATCTACACCTTATAAGTGCATAAAAGTGGCAATAGCAAGGTTTCACTTTTTATGTTTATTGGTATATAACCATTCTCAAAACCCATAGGTTAGAATATAAAAATACTAGAGACTTCTAGCTCAATACTTTTATTAATAAAGTTACGTAGCTCACGTTCTTTCTAATACGTATTGAAGGACATGCTTACGACTTGCAGCTAAAGTTTGCTGAAAAATAAGTTTGGGTACTTTGGCCAATCTCAAGCCAATATTAAATTAGTAAGGCTCCTTTTATATAGGGTAAAGTATTACTGAAAATTTTAAAATGTACAGTACAATATTTAGCTGAAAATTTCAGTAAGTGTTTTAAAACTTTATATTGTTCGAAACTTAATTATTTACGCATTAATTACCGGAACTCTAATGAAGTTTGATATCATTGACTCAAATGAATAAAATTATTGCCGTAGTAGTGAAACGTTTTGAAACGTCAATATTTAGAATTTTTAGAAAACAGTAGTAGTCGGTGAAGAAATAAATGAATATGGATCTGTCAAAGACTTGTGATACAATATTTATGGATATATTATGAACTTATAGGCAGTAAAGCTCACTATTACTTGATGTCATGTGTTTTTAAAAACGATTGGATTCACAATTTTAAAATTTGTACAGCAATGAATATTACTTTGTATTTTATTGCTTTGTGAATTTTATTCAATAAATATTTAGCAATACTTCACTCGTTACCATCCCAGACAAAGTAATAAGGATTTATAACCTAAGAAAATGTGAGACAGAAGATACAGACTGAGTATTTTTGCATTTGAGGTTATGTAAAACCAGGCTTTGATTAGTTACAAAAATGATCGAATCAACTCTCGATAAAAGGCTATTAACTTTTAGAGTTCCAACTATGTCTTAAATTGTCTTTAAATCTAGGCTCTATTGTAAATAAATGTTACAACCTCAATAAAAAACGTTATTAAGTACAATCTATTTTTGGCACAAACTATATTATACAAGTAATTATTTTCATAAATTATATAGATTACTTAAAAAACACACAGCATAATAATTTAGAAAACATCCATAGGAATTTTCCTAAACAAAAATTTACTTATAATCTATTATTAAAATTTATTTTTGTTACTTACAAATAAAGTATTATGAGGGGCTGTGTTACGTAATGAAAATTGTGAATAGGATCACCCAATAGTATCCTCCAGTAAGAGGAACGCTGACTGTGTAACTAATAATGTTTGGTTTTCGCAATCTGGGTGTTATCCATTTGGAGGACTAGCAGGGCGAAAACAACGCTCCACCGCACAACTTGGCTGCTATCTCCGCTTCACAGGGTAAACACCACCATGTATGCATTACCCTTGGTATTAGATGAACAAACACCAACACAGGAATGCACGTACTTCACTTGTGTGCTTCGTATGAAAAGCAATTTTAATTTAAGCTATCTTCAATCATCAAACATCAAAACAAAAACTGTGTGTTGGTATTTTTTATAGTGAAATTCGAAATAATTTATAATTCTAAAATTTTTCTATTATAAATCTACTCGCAAGATTACACAAAACTCATAGTTTACGAGGTATTTCACTTTTTTACTATGTAATTGCTTTTATGAATTAGAGCGACTTAGTTTCCCGACCCCTGATTCTGAAAACTGCGTCACAAAATAATTCCAGCCACCAGCCCCAAAATACAATGAATAAATTATGGGTCCTATAATATGTAATATATAGGTCACTACATAAATAAATCTACAAATAAACATGAATTTATTAGTTTTTAAATATTCTCTCCTCTTAATATTTGAAAAAACAATTAAGTAAATTTACTATCATTGAAAATTAAGTAAATTTTCAATGATAGTAAGTCACGTAGTAATTGAGTAAAAAACAATAATTTTTACTAGGGTAAAATAAATTGATGAAATCAATGTTTGCTATTGTTTATTTACTTAGCTAAATGTATTGAGCTTATTATTCCAGTTCCTAGCTTATTATGCCTTATATAGCCAACCTATAAAACTGGATTTATATGTTCTGGTTGGTAAAATAAATAGAAAAGCTTGATTAGATAACTGACAATCTATTACTGAAAATGTCATTTCCGTCATATGAAATTGACAATTTAACACACAAAAAACACACAGCTAACTGAATTTCAATGACATTTAACAATACATGAAACGTTCACTATTAATATTAAAATTTAGTTCACTATAGTATAAAGTTTTGAATTAACTACTATATATTATACTATATAATAGTATATAAATATTACATTTAGTTTTTATTTAGGTACTATATTACTTTCTTTTTAAAAAAAATATATAAAATAGACGGATTTAATTAAAAAACTATAAAAAAAACACAATTACAATAGTGAATATTGCATTAAAAATAAATTTTAAAATCATGATAATCTTGAGTATATCATTTAAATAATATAAAAATAGTGTTAAATAACTTTGTCAGCTGCTTATTGATCAAAGTATTAACATCCACATAAATGCTATTCCGAAAAGTTTACTTTTACTTAATTGTACTGCATGCAAAAAGTTATTTCTAAACTGTTTAATGTCTCGTTTTTCCTGTAACAAAATATATTTTTCATAACTTAAACTGCTATACTTTACTACATGTTGTTTCAAATCCCATAAGGTGTTGTTTTTGTAATCTCTTGATCCGATTACACTGTAGCACTACTTTCTAACTTAACCCGCTTTAGATAATTCGGCAATTCTACTAAAGATTTACATATCATATTTATCGTAGAAGAAACAATAAGTTTTTGTGCAATTTGAGTTAATTTAAAGTTGATAGTATACATGTAAAAAGCATTGTTTTTAAAGAAACAGTTTTTGTGGTTTAGTATACAATTGTGTTTATACACATCTATTTAATGTTAAGGATATATTTCTACTTGGTTAAGCAGTGACAGCTCTTAATTCACTGACGTCTTTGTTTACCCCCCCCCCCCAAATTTGGCCTTATTGATAATTATTTTTACTTATAACTATTTTTTTAAGTTTTTTTTTTTTTTTTTTTTTTTTTTTTTTTTTTTTTTTTTTTTTTTTTTTTAGTATTATTGGAAACAAGTATGACCAATAAAGTTCGTAACAAAAAGTTATATTCCCATTATGTCTATTTGCAATATCAAGGAATATTCTTATCAAAATTACGGTAAATGTTAAAATTTGATTATTTAGGAAACGACTTTCAAGTATTAACTTATATAACAATTAAAGAAAAGTAAATCTTGTTGCTCAGCATAAAATATAAAACGCTGCTTTTAATTATATATTTTGACGAAATGGGTGACTTCCCCACGTTTGATATTATGAAGGAGTGTGATGCTGTGGAAATTAGACTGAATAAGGGAAATAATGACCTATGTCCGGGGGCAGAGATGTAGGAGCGACATGTGGATGCGCCTGGACGGCAAGACAGACGGATACGGAGTGGATGGTGGCAGGAGGAATGTCAATGACAGCCGTAGGGGTAGATCTGTATAGGGTTGTAAAGTACTAGGAGAAGTAGAATGTTGTATTGTGTAATAAATAAAGTTTAGTTTGTTGAGAGTGATGAGATGTCCACCCTCTTTCCTACGTCGACATTAAAATATACTGACTAATCCACACATATTAAAATACGTAATACATAATATGTTGTACCAGTTGTATATTTTTTTAACTAATACTAAAATACAATAAAACAGTTTACTATATTTTAATATACTACAATCCTTACTTAACTGTACGATTTTTTTTATATGTGATAGTATGTTTTTTTATATCACGTATCAATGAGTTTGCTGTTATAATTTGTTATTTCTTAGTAATAGAATGGTTGGGCCATAAACATTAATTTGAAAACACAAAATTTAATTTATGTACATTAAAACAGTACTAATATTAATTTTATACGAACTATCATCAAAGAAATATCAAATAAAGTTCCATACTTCTATTCACACTGTATATTAAAGAAATAATTATAAAATTTGAATTCTGAGATTACTAAAAATGATTAGGGACTCATATACCTCAAAAAGCTTTAAGTAGCTCTACAGTGGACTGTTGTTAGTGTCCTGGATTAAGATAAATTATTCTTTGTGTGTTAGAACTTGTTGTAAGAAATAAATGATTTCGATATTCAAAACATTAAGCCTATGTCTCTGTTTTAATTATATACGACTAATACTATTATATAATAACCAATAAGCTAACACATTTATATTTACCAGTAAAAATATAATATGCTAACTAAATATACACGAATAGTGTGGGTTTTAGCTTCTTAAACTGAAATCATATAAGTAAATAAATCTTTTTGTGGAATATGTTTAAATAGTAAAAGTGATCATAAACGTCACCCTTTAAGGCTATTAATAAAAAGTTTTAATTTCAAAACATTGCGGCGATGAGAGACCCATAAAAAGGATTAGTATCTATAAACCATGTTACGGGTTTTAATCCCACGAAAAGCCAGGCGTAGCTTTGTGCCAAGCGGCTTCTTTATCCTTAACCACTGGGTAAATGTTTTCTTCATTTTGTTAACATATAAAATGTAGCAAAATACAATAAATGTCTTTGAATAAGTTGTTTTATTTAAATAAGAAATAATAAATATGATATTAAGTACAAGTCATGTTGAAAGTAATAACTCATAGTAGACTCATAGTATATCGTAAATGTGTCCTGATCATATAGTTTCATTTTCAGTTTCTTATATATGTCTATATACAGTTTCATATACGGTTTAATATACAGAAAACCCTAGATAACCTATTACAACACGTGGTTCGCTAGTAATATAAAGTATCTCAATAAACAGTTAGACAAATTCTTATGTAAAATCATTAGTATAATTAATAACTAACAATAAATATAGCTTGAAAAAGTATTCTCTGTGTAGCATGGATTAGCAGATAAAATATATTTACTAAAAATGTAAACCATTTTTGTACAGTAAATAACAAATAAAATGATGAAATAAAGATGATTGACGTAATATGTAGACTGAAGAGATAGTTTACATAATTTAGAAACAACCATTATCACTTTGAAGTAAACTACTAACCTAGTTTGTCCGGCTGTGATTGGAGAACTTTACATCAGGGCTAAGGCCATTATTGACGCCCCCTACCCCCCACACTAACCATCAAATATTTACATGGTATTACGAGGCCTGGAATTCCCTGGGTAGACAGTGTACGTTTCACCATTTTGGAACTACAGTACTTGTAAACCTACGAAGAGGCAGTCGAGGGTGTAATGGGCTAACCACCGTCCATCCCCCGTCGTAAAAAATTAAACAGGGCTGTATTTACACGTTAGTTACTATTTGAACTAGAAATTATTTTATTACATGTAATCTAATTAAATGTTTTATACGTTTCAGTTTTTGTCCTAAATTAGTCGGGCAAATTTTTTATTTTCTATAAACAACATGAAACAAATACTGTTTGGCATATCACGTGAAATATCTCGTAAAAACGCTCTAAATATTATTTTATTGGTTTGGGATAAAAAAGGAGAAATATTATCAAATCGACCAGAATGTTAACTAGCATATACATGGAGACTTATCTAATTAATTTGTTTATGACGGTAAATTAAAATGTTTACAGTAAGGCTGAAAAAGGGTAATTTTATTCCATTAGTCAGATAAGTGCTTTGAACAAAATATAGTTATACTGCCGTTACCTACTTACTTTATATGGTTCGATAACATTTAATATTTTTACAAAAAATTTTTGAATACAGAAAAAACAGTATTGCCCATCATATACACTTTTTAAATGAAGTTAGGAAAATTTAATCGTGTTACTTTTTTTCAAAGTGTAACATAACACTGGAATTAAATACTACACATGGGATAGTTGTCATGTGAAACGAGATCTGGCTGGTTAGATATGTATCTTTTACATGTACATTATTGGACACAGCTAGGTTAATTTATTCATCACGCCTATAGCTTTTTTTTTTTTTGCCTTTCTAGCCAATAATTATTTAGCATAAATACACGTGTAGAAAAAAGGAAAAAAAACAAGGTATACGTGTTTCGTAAAATAACAAATTTATTAGCTTGTTAGATGCCTTTACAGTGGTAAATAAGTTGCTATATATGATAAACAATATCAATGATGTTATAAAGTTTAGGATAAAAGAATAAATCACATTATGATTATAAACAGTACAAAATTAATATAAATAGTTCAAACTATTTACATACCGACGTAATGGCTCAGTAACTAAGGTTTTGGACTGTGGAGGACAATGTCCATGGTTCGAATCCCCACTGAGCCAACGTTTGGTACTTAACTCGACGAGTAAAGTTCACGCACAGGCCTGCAGGCCGATGTAAACTGGTGAGTGAGGTTTTCAAAGGAATATTAAGAAAATAATAATGGCAAATTTGTTAGACATTTCCAACGCTTCTACTGTTTGTAAATATAGCACAATAATTTTACACAATGAAACTCCCATCGTTACCATGTACTACGTACTACCGTATCATATAAAACGATATTTTTTCATTCTACTTAATTACTAACCAATACAAACGTAAAAACCTTTAAAAATGATAACTTCATCGGATAAGAAAAGATTTCTAACAAAATCATGTCTTCTTACACACGTTAATTGGTAAAAATAGTTATGATGTAAGGTTATCAGAAGACAACAGGAGTTTCATAGCCCTCAAAACCTAGTGTAAGTGTTACAGTCTTCAATCGTTAAAAAAATTTTGAAAAAAAGCGATCCAACGATAAACAAATTCTGTAAATAGTTTTTAGTTTAAAACAAAGTCATTTAGTTGTACAAAACTAAATTGTCATATTTTGTTTCACAATCAAATGTAAAATGACTACTACCATTATGAGGTAAAACTAAAACAATTTGTTAGTCTTGGCTGAGATTGTAAGTCTTGGCGCTAGAGTGCAGGCCATTACAGACCTCTCCCTCCCTCCAGCACTGGATATCAAATATTTACCAGCTATTTCCAGGCCTGGAGCTCCCAAGACAGATACTCTACTTCTCCGTGACTTGGAAGTGTAATAGATTTTATGTGAGGTAGTACATTACATGTAATATTAAGTCAAAGTAATTCGAACAATGAAACTATTGTAACTATATATGTAGAAGGAAGTTTAGTTTATAACATATAGTAATACAACATTTGAGTTGACTCTTAATACATTTAATTATGTTTTGATAAATATAGTAATAATAAATAATAGTTTTTGTTTTAATTTTTATGAATTTATAAAGTTAACCTTGTACTTTGTTACGACCAAGTAGATATTATTATAAAAACTTCTTTTAATTTATCTTTGTCGTAATTTACCTTCATCTAGAAAATATCTATTGATTGTGTGTGTTTATTTTAATTATATACCTATTGTTAGTCGTTTGAATTTCGAGACATGGTATTTTAAGTTTTGTTATATTAATCTAAGTATGGAAAATCGCCGTGAAACCAATATTTATTTTTTTTGGAAATTTATGATGATATTACCTAAAAAAATTATAAAAAAAAATTGTATTGAAACTCAAGAAAAGTACTAAATAAAGAAAAATAATTAAGATCCCTCAGATTTCAAGTCATGTTCAATACTATTTACATATGGTAAATGTAATAGTTTATTATTATATTCAATTCTGGATAATACATTTCAAAATAATGTTAACCAGCAATTAGTTCTAGACTAAAAATCCACGCAAAATTAACACAATTTAGGTTACTCATTAAAGTCGGTAAATATCGGCAGAAATAACTATAGTATAATTAAATTATTTGACTACTAAACATTTGCCAGTTTACAGGGTTGTAATTGAGCAAACGTAAACTAGTAACATGAGTTATTATGGGGTGTTTTTACTAAGCTAATAAGTGGATTCATACTGTTAAGTTTTAAAAATTTAAAATAATAATAATAAATTAATGCAAATAACAATTTACTAGTGTTGCAATAGCTTGAATTGACTATAACAAATATTTGACGTAGTTTAGATGGTTGTATTTCCAAAGTCTTTTATTTAAGTTAATGTGATTCGTGAATTTTATATGAAGCTAAATTCATATTATTATATAACGTAAGGTAACCATTATTATAATTATTGAAATATATATTATTAACTATATACTTAATTTTTTTCAAGGTTTCTTTTACAGGTGGAAACAATTACAAAACGTTTCATACATAATTTTAATTTTAAGAAGATCATTTAATCGAATTTGTGTAGCCCAAAATATGCTTGAATTAAAAAAAAAAAAAAAAAAATAATAATAATAATTAAAGGCAACGCCTTGTCATGGAATAACGTCAACATGTAGACAATCGAATTATCAGCCGACTATAGGGCCAACTATATTCATGGCTGGATCTACATTTTAAGATCTTATAAAATTATTTTATTTATTTAGTTATTAATCAACTGTCAAATAAAAGCAAACTCTTTTTAAATAGGCTAGTCTACTTCCATGTATAGAACACCTAATTTTAGAATATATGTGTCAACCATGTTTTTCATAGATAGAGGAATAAAACTTGAAATAAAAACAAGTATTTTAAAGTAAACAACAAAAGGCAATCATTCTCTTCCAATGTTTTTATAATAACCTACATGGAAAAAGTTCATGCTAAACGAAAAGCAAGGATCACAACATTTTATTAACCATCTGGAGTTAGTTGTATTTAATACAAATATCTCCAGATGGTTCATCAATGTCAAGATATTGAAATGGTTGGTGTTACTTCTGACTTCGTTCTGTCACGTATCAGCCTGACTTTTCATTTAATCGCAAAAACGGACTTCTTTGATATTACACTACTTTACATGGTTTTGGTGAGTAATATTGTACGCTACATATAGTAATGCTTTGAATTTGTATTTAACTATATGCACATATAACTAATAATACCAAATAAAAATTTACTCATTTTAATGGGGTTTACTACAAATTAAAATTATTCTTTTTCACTGTCAACTGTTAACGTAGGTTTTTATAATTTTCTTTCCAGTCAAGTCTTCATGGGGTTATCATATACTTATAAGTTGACAGAAGTCATTTAACAGTGCATTATCAAAGAATAAGCTCTACCACTGAATAAAACTTAACAGATACAGATTTTAAAAAAATATTTTGTGTGTGTGTGTGTGTGTGTGTGTGTGTGTGTGTGTGTGTGTGTGTGTGTGTGTGTGTGTGTGTGAGTGAAAAGTCGACACGTACAGTGGTATTGACCCATCCGCCCACCCATACACACGTACAATGGTATACACACACATACTACAGTACAAAACTCGCGATAGTTTTTTGCGTTTAATATATAATAATTTTTTATATTTATAATAAGTAATTTAACATATAGTTAAATGCATATTTTTATGTTTTGGAGACTTGGCAAACATTGTGAAATTTATCTTTTATATTTTTAGTTATTTATGTAAAGTTTAATTAAAGATATATTTTGCAATAAATTATTTTAAAGTATGGTTCTGATGAACGGAATTAAGTTTTCTAATTAATTTTGTTTTATTTCATATTCTTTAAAGTTCCCATTTAATTTAAGAATAAAACATATGTCAATTAAATGCTTGGTTAGTAAAAAATAGAATATTAATTAAATAAATGTAGCTAAACGGATTGTGTGAAGCGGATGTAAAAACTACTCGAGCATATACTAGTGATAATTCCAAATGGATTGATGAAACTGTAAACAGTTATGCTTGAATAGTTTAAAGAAATTCTAACTGTATGCCTAAACGACCACTGTATCACAGAGCTCGACTCTGTGAGACAGAGATCATCTCGTTCTGAGGATAGCTTACTGTAATGTGCTGAAACGTCGGCAATGTTTATACATAGCCCAGTGACGCGGTCGAACCCCGAAACAATAGAGTTTGTTAGTGACGACCATGGAAGCCTATCCATGAAGATGATAGTTATTCATTTACAGGCCTTGCATATAACTCACAGTGTGTACGGAGCGCCGAACATGAACGGTGACGGTAAGTATACTGATAGGACATTTTCAAAGTAATGACTATCTTAAAAACCATATTATTCGAATGAAATTAGTGTATTTATGATATTAATATTTTTATTGAATATATTCTCCATTATCAATGCCTATTGTTTTTTGTGTTTTTTAACTAATTTAAATTAAGGGAATGATGGTTGCTTTTGTAAGAAGTTAAGGTAGTTTTACTTTATGGCATATTTATAGTTTATATTTGTATACATACTAAGTACAGTAATTATACAAACGCTTGTAAATGATTATTATTACCAGTAAAACAATAAGATGTAATATTATTAAAAATTTTAATTCTAGAGTAATAAATCTGAATTTATTACAAATGTTTTTTGTACCTGATAAAAAAATATGGGGTTAAAATTAAAATGCATTTACAATTTGGAAAATTGAAAAAACAAAGTGTATATTGCTAAACAGTATTCTAGACAAAAACTATTTGGTCGTACTTTAATTGAAATTTATAAATAAATATTATTTATATATTCAGCCTGAAAATAATATATTGGTTACAACCGTTCATTTAGTTTACTATATCTAATTAACACATCGTCAAAGTTGAACTATTACTTATATTGTAGGTTTACAAAACAACTAAAAATTACAAAACTACAAACTAAATAACTTTTTAACTAAAAAAATATATACATTATATAAAATTTATTTTCTTTTTTTGAAATGGTAAGGTGTTGACATTTATACTTTATTCGATTTCTAATATATCTACATAAAAATATATAAATTAACGAAACTATGTACTTTTTTCTCAAATCGTGGTTAATATAACTATGAGAAAAAATCTAATTGTAGTATTTTATAATTTTAAGAAATAAAAAAACATAGAAACAATATCCATAACATTTTTAAATATATACTTGATTTGCTTTCGAAAACAAGATTTTTACAATCAAAAGTAGCAATTACCTTTTATAGGTTATATTTTACAGTGTTTAAGTTGTATGCATATTTATATTTACCTTTTTAAAATGCGTCTTGTTTTTATGAGGCTATAAAATACAATACATAATTTATTTTCGCAATCTAAGTAGCCTTATAGTGTTCTGTAAGAAAAATATTTTATTTTATAGTTATTTCTTATTGAAGATTTGTCTACAACCAATCACGTTCAAAAACAACTATCTATTTAATTTTAAAAATAATAATTTGATTTTGAAAAATAATAGTTTAGTGCTATAATAATAGTTAAATGATCACCCTGTACTATCCCTCAGTAAAAGGAACGCTGACTGGGGGACTAATAATGTTTGAGATTTGCAATTTTGGTGTTATCCATTTGCAGGACTAGCAGGGCGAAAACAACGCTCCACTGCACAACTTGGCTGCTATCTCCACTTCACAGAGTAAACACCACCCTGTATGCATTACCCTTGGTATTAATTGAACAAATACCAACGTAAGTAGTAAGAAAACATATTTTCACGAGCACCCCCAAAATAAACATTGATCTAATTAAAATTCCAACCACGCCTGTCTGGCTACCATAAATAGCAAGGCCGTTCTAAAAATAGACGACCGCCGCCATAAATGGCAAGACTGTTTTAAAAATAACTGTAAATACAGTTATTTACTAATTAGTATGCATACCAGACAAGGTTGTGTAACGGTTCATGCATACTAGACAAGATCGTGTAACGGTTCATGCATACTAGACAAGATCGTGTAACGGTTCAACCTCAATTTTCAAGGTGTTAGGTATCAGGAGAACAGAATTTACGAGGATACCGGGATGTAGTATCTGTATTACTTACGTGTGGTGAATACTAATGAGACCCCGTCTATTCTCTTCGTATTTTCTGCGCTCCTGATACCAAGACTATGGTTACTTATATTTAAAAAAATATAATTAGGTAAAAAATGTTTCTGCCTTTAGTGGGAATCGAACTTGAAATTTCAGATTGTGAAGCAGTCGTGTTCGCCACTACACCATTAATTGCTTCAATAATATAATATAATTTGTAAATATTTCTATACTGCTGTGCTCACGTTCGGCTAAATAGTGCGTCATCGGTATGGTATGAGTATTGCGCAGTAAGGTGTTATCCAAGGTTGACTCAGTGTGCATGAGTAGTTTTTTGTTGTGCAACAATGTTTGTGTATAAATGGTGATGAAAAAGAGAAGATCTCGGTTGTCAGAAAACAAAAACCGGAGTATGTACTTAGACGATCATATAAGAACATTACCATTAGAATTAAAATATAATATTTTAGTAAATTTACCGTTTGTCAAAGTACGTTTCATTGAAGATGACCATTTTTGGTATTTATATTGTAAAAAGAATAATGTGAAGAGGATTGATTCTAAAAAAAGATGGAAGGATGTATACAACGATTATTATTTTGCATACAGAGGATTTTGGTATTCATTTTTAAATTACGCCAGAAACGAATCACTAACAAATGCGGGAAATTGAGTCATGTTCATTAATATTAATGAGATGACAAAAACTATAAATAGTAGTTGGATTGTGTATAACGGATCAGTTCTTTAATTGACTTTGACCGTTCAGGTGTTGTCATATATAATCAGCAGGTATGGAGTATGTTTATAGTAAGACTTTGATATTAAGTAATCAATTGAAAGTTATACTCAGTAATTGGCAAACAAATACAAATATTTTTATTGTAAAAAAGAATAATGATAATAAACCTGATAGTTTTGTTCATTTTAATTATGATGATTGGACAGAATTCAAAAAAGGATTTGACGCAATTGATGAAGAATTTTGGAAACGATTTAAGTACCAATATTCAACTTAAACATAATGGACAATAATTTCACTATGTCATTACAAGATCATGTAGGAAAATTACCATTAGAGTTACAATATAATATTTTAGTGAATTTCCCGTTTCACAAAATAAGTTTCATCGAAGATGATTATTTTTGGTATTTATACTGTAAAAAGGAAAAGGTGAAGCGGAATGATTCTACAAAATCATGGAAGGAAGCATATATTAATTATCATAGATTTAAAGAAATCATGTTACGAATTAATATTTTTGAACTTATAATGCATTATTAAAATTATATTAAAATCTTTGTATAATATTAATATCAGTGTTTATTTTGATATTCAAGGTGTACTATTACTAACGTCAGATTATGGATTGCAATAAGAAGAGGAAAAAAGTTCAATTTTCAATTCCTTTAGTGACAGAAAGTTTTAAATTACCAGCTAATGAAGATAGATCATCCAATTGGATAAGTGATGCAGCACATTTTAATAAGCGTATATCTAATTTTGAAGAAATTATTTTACCATTGTTAATAGAAAAATTAAAGAAAATAAAAATTAAAGACGAATAAATTAAACTAGTTACATTATCATAATATATTGTAATAAATACTGAAACAGTTGTGTTTAGTTACTTATTTAACAACTAACAATGGTAGTCATCGAATCAGCAGTGTTGGTTTGTTTTTATAAAGATGAAAAACTTGTCAAAGTATGTTGTGCTTGGTGTAATCACTGTTCATCGAAGTGTAAAAACTATGATGTGTCAGAATATGATAAAATTAAAATAGTCGTAAAGAGTGCAGATGAATCAGATGAAGAGGAGGAGCCAGAAGTTAGTGAAAAAAAGTAGCCATTATTGTGCAATACTGAATATTTGGAAAACATTATAAATATATGATTGTCTATCCAGTTTATCATTCGTCTTGAAACGTCCAAGGTGAGTAGTTAAAGATATATATCGATTAGTAGTTTATAAAAGAATGTAATAAAGTTATCAAAAAGAAATTATACGAGTATTTTTATTTTTTTTTTAATACCAAAATGTTAATTTTTTCTTTTTTTTCTTTTTTAGATGGAGTTCATATTAGACTTTCAAGGATTTAAAAATAATGACAATGACTATATTGTAAAGGAGCTTGCTTTGTTGTCTGCTGACGGTCAAGTGTATGAACTTCATTTATTTCAACCGCCATGTGAATTCAATAAATTGCCCGCTCACTTACAAAAACAAGTGGTGTGGCTTGAAAAACAATATCACGGTCTTTTCTGGAACTCTGGAATTAAAAATTATGAAGAGTTAAAAGATGTATTTAAAAATATCAATCTAAATGGAACTTTGTATGTTAAAGGCAAAGAAAAACAAAAATATATTACTAAATTACTTTCTGAGTTTCAAGTAAATGTTATTAATTTAGAGGATTTAGGATGTCCAAATTTGACTGTATTAAAAAAACAATCCAATTGTAATTTGATGAAACCTTGTCATTTTAATCATAAATCATATAATTGTGCTTATATGAATGCTTATATGTTATTAGAATGGTTTAAAAGTTATAAAGAAATTTCAAATAGAATTGAACAAATAAATAAAGCTATAAACGAATGCTATTTATATGGATATAAGAATTTATCACGTGAATCATTAGCATGTCTACCGAAATATTTCATAATCAATTATATTACTAATATCGATTGTATTTATGATAGATTACCATGTAATTTAAAACAAGATAAAGATATATTGTTGAATTTACGATGTCAAGAACATTATTTCCCTAAGCCTGGTGCAGATGATTTTGATGGTCCTAATCCGATTAGAAAAAACTGTTACTTTTGTATGCATAAATTTAAATTACTACAGTAAAATTAAATTATTATATTTGTTACTTTATTGTTTTAGAATCCTTGGGTGAAAAAATGTCAACATCTACTTCTACTTCTACAGTTTCTTCACCAAGTGAATCTAATTGTTTTGATATATTTAATTGTACTAAAACAGATTTAATTAGGTCTGGTTTTTACTGTACTAAATTGTTTAATAACATTGTATGTTGTGGTTGCGGATGGCAATCTGGTGATTCAAAATTAACTTTACGTCAATTGAATTTTATTCATAAATTACAAAAACCGGATTGTGAAATGTCTAAACATGTAGAAGAAGATGTAAATAGTTATGTAAAATATAAGAAATATGTATCAGAAATAGAGGAAATGATGAAAGACTCTTTTTTATTTTGGCCTAAAACATATCCAATAGTGAACGATATGGTGCAATCAGGTTTCTACTACACAGGAAATGATGATGCAATCGCTTGTGTGTGTTGCGGCATTGTCCTTGAACAGTGGTCACCGGAAGATCAGCCACGTGTGGAACACAGGAAGGCGTCTCCTGACTGCAAACTTGTTAATTAAACAACAACATTCTTTGTACACGTGTGTCACTAACTCACAGCATGTAAACAATTATTGTTGAATAAATTTATATATTTAAATATGTGTTTTTTTTATATTATACCACTTTGTATGTAGTCTTTATGGATATAAGAACTGGTTTAGCAAAAGAGTTACATAAACAGGCTCGTGTCAATTTTCCTAGACGTAATGTCGAACTTAAAGGATTGCACGACCTGTATCAAGCAGATCTTGTGGAAATGATTCCTTATGCTAGTGTAAATAAGGGATACAAATATATTATGACTTTAATTAATTGTTTTACCAAATTTGCAACAGCAGTTCCATTGAAAACAAAAACCGCTAATGAAGTAGCTTCAGCATTGGAACCTATTATCAAAAAATTTCCAATGCGTCATTTTCAAACTGATGATGGTGGCGAATGGTTCAATAATACTGTTAAAAGTTTATTTAAAAAGTATAATGTAAATCATTATTCTACATTTTCTGAGAAAAAAGCTTCTATTGTGGAAAGGTTTAATCGAACTTTAAAAAATAAAATGTGGACACAATTTAGCGTACAAGGTAACTATAGGTGGTTAGCTTTGCTGCCAAAACTTGTTCATAGCTATAATAATACTGTACATCATACTATAGGTGTAAAGCCTTCAGAGGTTAACGAATTAAATGAAAAAGATATTTTAATAAAAATAATTAATCATAGAAATAGAACAGGCGTTGTTAAACAAAGATTTGATGTAGGCGATCGCGTAAGAATTAGTCGTGTGAAACATCAGTTCACAAAAGGCTATTTACCCAGGTGGAGTAACGAGATCTACACAGTGTGGAGAGTTCAGCCTACAAAACCAGTCACATATATTTTACAAGACGACAACAAAGAGATATTAAAAGGCGGATTCTATCAAGAAGAATTAAGTAAAACCAAATACGACGAAGTTTATTTAATAGAAAAAATTGTCAGAAAAAAAGGAGATAAATATTTAGTTAAGTGGTTGGGCATGGATTCTTCAAAAAATACGTGGATATCAAAAAAAGATTTATTATAATGAAATTTATTAAACAAAATACACATTTGTCCATTGTTAATTTAGACAAGTTTGTTGTAAATAAAAACATGAAGTTAGTTAGGCGACATAGCGATCTTTTGCCTAACACAATCCGATGTATTATATGTGGACCTTCAAATTGTGGAAAAACTAATTTAATATTAAATCTTTTATTTTCATCCAACGGACTATGTTTCAATAATATATACATTTATTCTAAATCTTTGCATCAGTGTAAGTATAAACTACTCGAATGCGTGTTAGAAAATCTTCCAGAAATTGGTTATTTTCCATATTCAGATAATGAACTTATTCCACCTCCCAATCAGGTAAGACCGAGATCGATAATGATTTTCGATGATGTGTCGTATGGGAAACAAAAAAATATAAAAGATTACTTTTCAATGGGTCGTCACAATGATGTGGACACATTTTATATTTGTCAAACTTACAGTTACGTTCCTAAACAATTAGTTCGTGATAATGCAAATTTATTAGTTGTGTTTAAACAGGACGAAAGAAATTTATTACATATTTATAATGATCATGTAAATACTGATATGAGTTTTAACTTTTTTAAAGAGTTGTGTGTAAAGATATGGAAATCAGGTCGGAATAAATTTTTAGTTATAGACAAAGATAGCCCTTTAAACAGAGGTCGCTATCGATCAGGATTTGATATATTTATTCAATTTTAATATTTTAAAAGTCATTTGTTGTACAGTCATTAGTGAATGAACATGGAAACGTTTGACGAGTCCTGGTTTAGTAATAAAACTAAAGAAGAAATAGTGAAAAGTATTGCCGAACTACGTAAGAATATAAAGAAAAAACATAGAGCGTTAAAACACGAGATGTTGGAAACGGAAGAACTTTGGGAAAAACAATTAAAACCTATTGCCGAACCGTTGAGGAAACTTGTGGAAGATAGTGAACAGACGAAAGAAGAAGAAGAAATGAGGGATGTGAAAAATGAACGTAAAAGGAAATTACTAAAAAACGTTGAAGGAAACGAAGATGAGGTGACACCCGCAAAACGATACGTTCCTGTCCCGCCACATGGTGTTAAAAGAAAACAAAAAATTAATTTACCTACAAAACCGGATTATGAAAGTGATTATGAATACGATGATGGTACTGTCGAAACGCCTGTGTCAAAAAGAGTCGCAGTTGAACCACCTGAAAATATGGACGCCGAAGAACCGCCTGAATTGATGGAAACCATAAATAGCAATCCGTTATCAACACCAATAGGACAACATGTTATTTATGAACAACAGGCTTCGGGCGAGGAACTGTTAAAAACTCCGGAAGGTAAATTAAGGGCCAAAAAATATATACAAAATACATTTACTGGAAATTTAGCTAAAGAATATTTTATGAAATTAATTGCGGGAAAAAAAGAAATAGATCATAACTATGGTGTACATGTGGATGGGGATTTATGGAAAATAGGTGACAAACAGTTGGAAATATCTGAAAATGATTTCATAATCGATGGGAAGTTATATCCTGGAACACGCGGTTTATACGAATTAATATTTATGAATAATCCAAATGAGTATGCATATAATGAAAATGATCTAAATAATTATGCATCCATTATTTTAAACTCAAATGTACATCGACAGAACTATTCTGCTTTAGGTAAAATCCGCGCCAACAGAGGTAATAAATATAGAAATATCATTTCACAAATTGTTGCACATCATAAACATCCGATGATGGAGACTCATGCAGATCAGGTAGCAACAGCGACGTCATCAAGCGTGCCTAGTGGTAGCGGATTGGTTCTATCAAATTCACAACCTAATGTAATATATTTCGACGATCCAAACGAGCTTGTAGACAGGTTGAGAATACTACTTGCATCACAAGAAGCGGGAAACACAGGTCATGTAAATGAAATAAATTCAATAATGGAAGAATTGTATGAGTTAATTAAACCTGATGAGAATCAATAAATATGTGTCTTTGTTTACTTTATTGTTTAGTTTTATTCAGACTTCCTACTAATAGACTACACACACACACACACACACAAAAAATGAGTCTTGACAAATTTGGTCGCTATAAAACTGGTGGGGGAAAACCAATAAGAGGACCTAAAGGGGATGGATTTCAGTTTACTAAAGATGGGAACTATAATATAGAAAATAAAAAGCTATGCAACGTTGCCAGTGCTACTGATCCAAGAGACGGTGTCAACTATCAAGATTTATTAGATAAACTCAGCGCACTAAAAACCTCGATTGATGATAATATAAAAACATTTTTATTAAATTTGGAAAATAAATTAAAAGATCATTTAAAAGAGGTATATGAAATGACTGATGCTATTGATGTTACAAAAAATTATGTGAGCTTAAAGCAAAAAAGGCGTATTGTACGTGTAAAGCCGAGTCATGATAAAAACGATGTTGTAATTAGAGATGAATTAGATAAAGTCAATAAAGCGTTAGGCGATTTTTCTCAAGAAACTAGAACTATTGTTCTCGGTTTGAATAGAACTGTTGAAAAAAATAATTATGATTTTCAACAGTTTAAAAACGAAATATTAACACGTATTGCTGATTTGAATTCTGTAGTATTCAAAACAGATCCACCTAAACCAAACTATCGTTCTGTGGCTGACATAACCAGCGGTGGCGACGGCGGCGGCGGAAGTACAACATTAGCATCTCAATGAGTGCACGTGTCAGTCGACGTCAAGGAGCTGGCATACTAAGTTCTCTTGCCAATACCGCCGGCACATTATTGAACAAATCTATAGATTTATTACCTGTGGAACTACATATTCCCGGATATCAATTCTGTGGACCCGGAAGTAACCTAAAAAAGAGATTAAGTCGAGGGGATAAAGGAATAAATAAATTAGACGCCGCGTGTCGCGATCACGACATCGCATATTCAAAAAGCGCTGATAACAAAAGTAGATCTATAGCGGACCGTATATTAGCCGAACGCGCTTGGGAAAGAGTTAAGGCTTCTGATTCTAGTTTGGGTGAAAAGGCGGCAGCTTGGGCCGTAACAAATATAATGAAAGCTAAAACCAAAATCGGCGGGGGTACTAGAAAACGATCTAAGAAAAATAAAAATGTTTTCAAAAGAAAAAAACAGTGTAGAAAAAAAACTAAAAAAACGACAAAGCATCAAAAGAAAAGAAGTGGTAGGGGTCTATATTTGAAGCCATACAGAGGATCAGGAAGTAAAAAAAAAAATGTCTAACTTATAACAATAAATTGATTGCTGATATACCTAAAAGAGCTTTAACAAACCTAGATATTTTAAAATATGCAAAATTATTGAGGATTCCTTTTTTTAGAGGCGTATTTATGCGTGATTCACTACCATCGACAATTCATGAAATAGAATCAGGAATTGTAAATTTGGACACTCTGCATGGACCAGGAACTCATTGGGTATGTTATTTAAAAAAAGGATATAATGTAGATTATTTTGATAGTTTTAGCAATCTGCGTCCACCATTAGAATTACAACAGTATTTCAACAGTGGAACACATAGTGTGGTAATAAAGTACAATTATTTTTCTAAACAAAAAGAGAACACCACCAACTGTGGTCATTTGTGTTTAGACTTTCTTACGACACGTATTACTACTTAATAATGATTTGTATCACAGGAAACAGTTCTCATTTAAAATGCACACTGTTTCCGCCGTATGATCTTAGTTCGAACAGTGAATGGGAAATGGGTTTTATCGATTTAATGACGTACAACTCAATTCCTAATATAGAAGAAAATATCAATAATAATATTTATATAGGTGATATAAGAATTAGCTTGCCGACTGGAGCGTTTGAAATTGACGACATAAATAATTTCATTACTAAAGAATTGGAAATTAAAGATCCGACAACAAAGTTTGTGCTTAGCGCTAATATTAATACATTAAAAAGTGAATTATTCTGTTCAAAAGAAATTGATTTCACAAAATCAGATACTATCGGACCGTTGTTAGGTTTTGATAAAAATGAGACATTAGAAGCAAATAAATGGCATAAATCACCTAACCAGGTTCGCATTAACAAAGTGGATATTATACGAATTACTTGTAATCTAGTACACGGATCATATAGAGACGGAGTTGAAGGTCATATACTTCACGAATTTTATCCTTCAGTCGGTCCCGGTTTTAAGATTATCGAAAAACCTAGTGTTATTAAATATTTACCAATAAATAGACAATCGACTCTGAGTGAAATTCATATTAGATTGGAAGATCAAAACGGTGATTTGATTAATTTTCGCGGAGAATCTATAAATATACGTGTGGATATCAGAAAAAGAAAACAATAATGGGAATTGTATTTGAAAATAATTGTTGTAATAAAAAATCTACTTTGGTATCTAAATTGGTCAGTACAGCTGAAAAAAGTGTGAATACATCGACGGCGAGTGTCAGTCGTAAAAGAACACTCAAACCATTAACATTAAGAAATCGCATATTTCTTAGCACTCTACCAGGATTCAACAACAACAACGACAGTAACAAACAACAATGAACCGCATATTGGATGTAGGTGCTGCAGTGCATTTTGATGAATCTATTACAGATTTAGAATGGCATTCACACAATCCGTACACGTCTAACTCATTTAAAAACAGCGATGAGATTCGTATTCCAGTACATCAACAAGATGTTTATACTTTACCTGCAAAAAGCTTTCTTTTAATTGAGGGGAAAATATTAAAAACTAGCGACAGTAAGTTAGATAATGTTACAAAATTCGTAAACAACTTTCCAGCTTTTTTATTTGATGAAATTAGATACGAATTGTGTGGGACGGAAATTGATCGTGTAAAAAATGTTGGTATTACAAGTACAATGAAAAATATACTAACCTCTCGTCCTGTCGATGCAAACTGGATGAACAACGCCGGCTGGAACCTTACAACTACAGAAGACTTAACAACTGATTCTGGTTATTTTTGTGTTTGTGTCCCATTGAAATTATTATTAGGATTTGCTGAAGATTATAAGCACATTTTATTGAATGTTAAACAAGAACTTGTATTGTTACGTTCATCTACTGATAAAAATGCAATTATACAAATGTCACCTGCTTTGCATGATTGCACAATTGAAATTAGTAAATTGGTTTGGAAAATGCCTTATGTAAAAGTAGAAGATGAAATTAAATTATCACTTTTGAAAATGACGGATACAGACCAAACTATTACCATACCGTTCAGACGGTGGCAACTACATGAGTATCCATCACTCCCAAACTCAAAATTTCAAACATGGACTGTAAAAACTTCATCAATGTTGGAAAAACCAAGATATGTTGTAATTGGATTTCAAACTGATCGTAAAGATTCGACAGGCAAAAACCCATCTCATTTTGATTTTTGTAATTTAGAAAATATTAAATTGTATTTGAACAGCAAGTACTATCCATATGACAATATTAATGGAAATAAATCTCTACTATATGAACAATATTCAAGATTTCAATCTTCTTATTATGCAGGTGCTGATGATCAACCTTGTTTGAATAAAAGTATATTTTTAAGTAAAACACCAATGTTTGTTATTGATTGCTCTAAACAAGTGGACACATTGAAAACAGGCTCGTTGGACATTCGTGTTGAACTACAGACTACAGCTGATTTTCCAGCCAACACTTCAGCTTATTGTTTAATTATAAATGATGCATTAGTGCAATATAATCCATTGTCTGGAATTGTTAAAAAAATTATGTAAACATAAAATATTATTAAAAATAATTTTCCATTTTTTAAATGATTTTTTTTCTTAATACCTCTTTTCATATATATATATATACACACAGGTGATAATTAAAAAAGACAAGAGACTTTTCAAACATAATATATTTATTAATCATTTATACAATAACAATTTTTTTTTTATAAACATCACCATCATAATATAATTGTACATAGGTAAGAATACAAAACTTATTAGTAATATTAATACAACATGTGTTAGTTTCTAATAAAAAAGAACCTCATCATTACAATTTATTTAAATACAATTTCACAGTCTGAATTTTAATATTAATACAACGTGTGTTAGTTTCTAATAAAAAAGAACCTCATCATTACAATTTATTTAAATACAATTTCACAATCTGAATTTTAATATTAATACAACATGTGTTAGTTTCTAATAAAAAAGAACCTCATCATTACAATTTATTTAAATACAATTTCACAGTCTGAATTTTAATATTAATACAACATGTGTTAGTTTCTAATAAAAAAGAACCTCATCATTACAATTTATTTAAATACAATTTCACAGTCTGAATTTTCAAATTTTAAATTTCTAATTTTTTTATGTCCTAAAGCGAGAGTATTGATACCATTTTCACAAACATATCTTTTATCGTCCTCAGAATTAAGTGCTATTTTATTTACAGTAATAGTGTGCATCACATGTTTTCTTGATCGGAACATTGTCATATTTTTTTGATATAGTTAAATTTTGAAACAAACAATTTTTATAATCATCAAATGTTATACATTTTTGTAGTACGGGTTTTGTTACACCTTTAGCTTTTTTGAAACATTTTTCAACCGTACGATATGCATACAATTTACTCCTCAACCCTACAAACTCAACTATACAGTCACCACTAACTTCATCTTTGAATTTACCAAGACGTTTTTTATTTTTTTCAGAATAACACTTATGTTTTACAGGATAATCAGACATATCAAAACAGTCTTTAATTTCTGAATTTAGAAAATCATCATAGACATCGTCTGTATATATTTGATAGAAAAATGAGTCTGTATCTGTATATAACAGTTTGATAACTTTATCTCTACTTTCGTAAAAAGGTTTCATTACACTGTAATGCATGTTGTACATGTGGAATTTGCTTAGCTCTAAAACAGTAAATCCTATGTATATAGGTTTATTTAGAAAAATGGATTCTCTAGATAGTTCAACTGCACAAAGTTTGTCACTATAAATAATACGATTTTTAAAATTTGGTTTGGAAATTAATCTGTTTAATCTTTTTTCTTTATTTACTAATTCTAAATTCATACGTTTTCTAATATTTTCAATGCTTTTGCCAAACATAGCGTTATTTAAAAGTTTATAGAAATCTTTCTCGAACTTAGTCTCAGCTTTTATTCTCATTTCATTATTAAAACTAATGTATGGCTCTAACCAAGTACTTTGGTTGAATTTTAATACTCTGTGAATCTTTTGCAATACTAAACCATTTTGAATTGCTTGTTTTAAATTCATATAATGACATACATAATTTTTTTTATCATACAAAGTGGTTACTAACTTTTCTATTTTTGTCCATTCAGGAATTCTTTTTTCTGGCAAAAAAGGTAAATCATTATGGTGATCATGTAGGTGTGTAGGGTAAGCTATATCACATTCAATTATATAACCTATGGAACTATTATCTGGTACTGATAATATATCAAAGGTTTTTAATTCTTTTTCCGACAACCATTTGAACCCGTTTTTCGGCATCGGCTGTATCATTGCATGGCCATAAAGGTTGTTCGCATCAATGTAACATAAATAAGATGTTTCTTTACCTTTGTTGTACATAGTGTCCAGCAAAGGATTGTTAGCGAGCGCATGACGCTGAATGCAAGAAACAATTCCACCTCTAATACCATTTTCAATAAACATATACATGTCATAGTCAACTAATAGTTCTAGTTTTACATTTGTAAATTTTAACATAGCATCAAATGTTAGACTAGGAAGTGTTAAGTAATGAGCCGGATCTAATTCATAATTTTCTAAACATATTTTTCTAAAATTTTCAAAAACATCAGCAAGTAATAACACATCAGTGCGTAAATATAAATCAGAATAATCACCAAGATTTGAACAGTTAAAATGTGACCAAATGTTTTTTGCATGTTCATAATCATTATCAGTTATAGGTTCATTATTTAATTTATTATAGAAACACTCTTGTGTTGGTAATTCAGTTTCGTCTAATTTTTCCCAACAATCTGTGTAATTATAACAATATACCCCTTTTCTTGTAACAAGTGACATATCTTCATTGGAAAAAAACAAACTAATATGTTCAAATTTATCTTTAGAAAGGTTTTTCACTAACTGGCTTAAACTTTCACCGAGAAACCTGAAACTATCTATAAACCTTAATTTTACACCACTAACAGTTTGTTTTGTAAATGAAACATATTTTTCAGTAGTGTTAGGAATAACTCCAATATGTTGTTGATCACAATCTAGCTGTCGTACAATAAAATGATTATCATAATTAGAGGAACCATGTAAAAATATTGGTAAATAATTTTGATTTCTTCTTTTTAAATTACAACCATTACAGAGAATATTACGAAATTTTCCAGTTAGATGACAATGATCTTTTACTGGTCTATCAATCATTGTAAATTCTAAGTTACACATTTCACAATGAGTTATTGAATTTATTCTATTTTGTTCAGCAATCGATAACGGTATCATAGGTATATTCTGTTCTTTGATCAAATCTCCAATTAAATTGGCAATTGAAATAATATAATCCATAAATTTCAATGCAGCGTCCTTTCCACGATATAAATATGGATCTTTAGGCAGATGTGACGAAATACTTTCATCTAAGCTTGGATCAATAACTAAATATACACAAAAACTCATAGGCTCATGAATGTCATTTAACATGGTATGTTTACTTTGTTTTACATTTACCTTTTTCAATAAACACTCAAAGTCACAGTACGCTACTATAGGTAATTTAAATTTAAAATGAAAATTCTTAAATTTTAAAATTGGTAATTCATCGTCTTCGTTCAACATTGGCATTTTAACTTTTACAGGAGCATTTAGACAACAAAACTTTTTATGATTTTCAAGGTTAAAAAATCGTTTTTTACCTTGATAGTGGGCGAAACAGTGTTTACAGAAAATCATGGAACTGCTAAACTTTGAAATTTGGGATCTAACTAATCTGGAGAAATCGTTAATGTAACAATAATGATTTGTTCCAGATTCATTTGAAATCAATAATAGATCGAAGTGATTATTTTTTTCTTCCACACAGACTCTAAGTGGATACACTTCTTCCAAATCATTTAATCCATAAACATTAACACTCACATTTGGGTTATTTTTTTCAAATATTCTTATATCTTTAATACTAACTGGAAATTTTAAATCATTAAAATTGTACATGTTTGATAACAATCTATATCTATTGTTTATACGTTCTTTACTTAAACCCGTCACGTATCGAGCTAGTATTGCCCACTGAAAACACATATTATCATTTATATTTTTTGGATTTATCACAGCTTTTTTGGATCTGATTTTATTTGGCAACGGTATGTAAGTAGAACCTGATAAAGGTCTATACCTGCTAAAACGTAATAAAATGCCGTCAACACATAACAAACTCCATCCGCTGCCCTTCCCTTGATATTCACTTTCTTCCTTACATACCTTTCTAAACAATTCATGTAATATTGAACTAATTGATGAACTTTTGAAAACTGACATATTTTTTGTTTTAAAAGCACGACTCTCTTTGTCATTTGTTAACGGTTTAATATATGTACACTCAACTATAATGTTAAATTTTATAGCCCCAAATTCATTTAACATGTTAGAAATAGTATTGATCATTAAACTTTTAACAAGTATTAAAATTAAACATATATCTTTTAATTTTTTTTCATTATTCTTCCAATAAAATGTTTTCAATATCCCTTTAAAAGCATTTTCCAGTTCAATAAATTCATTATGATTATGTAATACACTATATTTTAATCTAGCATCTTTTCGTTTTAAATTTAAATATTCTTCATCCGATGAAGCCGAGTCAGTTGAATAATTTTGATCATTATTATCAGATGAAGTGGTGTCAATGTCCATAGGTTCGTCGGTAACTATTTTCCTTTTTTTAAACGGAAGAGCCGACATCTGAAAACAAAAATTTATTGTATACCTGATGATCCAAATCCTTCAGAACCACGTTCTGTTACGTCTAAATTGTGAGTGAGCTCATATACGTCTGGATGAGAAGCATTTTCACAAATTAACTGTGCAATTCTATCACCTCTATTTATAATGAAATCGTTCTCAGAATGATTGAACAAAAGAATGCCAATGTTTCCAGTATAATCTGGATCTATAACGCCCGCCCCAACATCAATACCGTATTTTAAAGCTAAACCACTACGAGGAGCAATTCTGCCATAGCAATTATTTGGTAATTTAAGAGCAATATCTGTTTTTACTAATATTCTATCATGTTTTGGTAATATTACATTATATGCACTTCTTAAGTCATAGCCAATTGATTGAGGTGTACTACGTTGAGGAGTAAACGCATATTCTGTCAATCGTAAAAATCCCAATTGATTCACTGAAAGTAAATAAATTAAATTTTTATTATTTGATTAATAATTAGGATATGAAATATTATAAATTATATATAAGACTATACAACAGTGTTCTAATCATTTTTTCTATCAAATTTGATACATTCTTTTTTTACATTTTTAATTTTTAGTACTTTGTTACCACTAACTGTTAATATGTTACAAATTGAATTTAATATGTCTTCATCTTCATTACTTTTATCAACATTTAAAAGGAAATAACCCTTTTTGGACACTTTTTGCCAGAAAAATTTCTCTGATTTACATTTTTTAAGATCTTTAACGTCAGATATTTCAATTTTTATCAAATGAGTACCTGTCTCACCTGGTGTAGTTATTTTACGCCTCTCATTGCCAATTTGAAACTGAAAACTTTGACTAATGTATAATGGTTCGTTTTTATTTTTCCGAAAAAGTTTGGCAAATGAGTCATTACTGTCAGATTCCTCATCACTATCATCAGAACTGTTACTATTATCAGATTTTTCTAAACTATGTTTAGATTTAGATATTTTTTTAGAAGACTCATGATATGAGTCCAGTTTTCTTTTATTACAAGTTTTAGATTTTGCATCAAACAGATTTCTTACAATTGTCATTAGTTTCTGTACAGTGCCAAAAGAAAAATTTAGAACTTTAAATAAACCTTGGTCAAATAAAGGTTGAAATATTTCTGAAATTTCGTCATAACTCCTTTCTATTTCAAATTCTAATTGCAATCCTTCTTGATTTAAATGATCATAGCTATCATATATTGATTGTCTAAAGGCTTTACTCAATTTGCTCAGAACAAAGGATAGTTGAATTAATAGAGGATTATTTAGCACTTCATCATTTTGTTTTAGGTGATCTGTGAGATATTCCCACTTATCCAAGGAGCAAACTCCTAACAAATATAAATTTTCAATGATCTGAAACACGGTAAAAAACGTACCCCTGATATTTGAAGGCTGTACGTTGGATGTTGATAGTTGCGAAGTTGACGGTTGCGAAGTTGACGGTTGGGAAGTTGAGGGTTGCGAAGTTGCTTGGTGCGAGGCACACTCTTCTTCTCTTAAATCAATTACGATGAGGTCTTGCGAATCCATTAGCTAAACAAAATAATTAAAAAAACATTATTATTTAGATATACTCAAATCAATAACTATGAGCTGGTTATACACACTCTTCTTCTCTTAAGTCAATAACGATGAGGTCTTGCGAATCCATTAGCTAAACAAAATAATTAAAAAAACATTATTATTTAGATATACTCAAATCAATAACTATGAGCTGGTTATACACACTCTTCTTCTCTTAAGTCAATAACGATGAGGTCTTGCGAATCCATTAGCTAAACAAAATAATTAAAAAAACATTATTATTTAGATATACTCAAATCAATAACTATGAGCTGGTTATACACACTCTTAAGTCAATAACGATGAGGTCTTGCGAATCCATTAGCTAAACAAAATAATTAAAAAAACATTATTATTTAGATATACTCAAATCAATAACTATGAGCTGGTTATACACACTCTTCTTCTCTTAAGTCAATAACGATGAGGTCTTGCGAATTTTGCGAATCCATCAGCTAAACAAAATAATTAAAAAAACATTATTATTTAGATATACTCAAATCAATAACTATGAGGTGGTTATCTTGTGAATCCATTAACTAAACAACACAACAAAAAACATTAAGACATAAAATCAGTATAAGAAATACTATTAAAGCAATATTATTCCCAATTGAAAAGTAAAATTTCATTGAATATTATTAAAAATTGTATTTGAATTCATCTTTAAAGTAGTCAGATTTTTTAACACTTAATTGAAAATAAATAGGAAAAGTACATTTAATTGAAAATATTTATTTTGAATTCATAAGTAGAAATATTTTTAACACTTAATCGAAAATAATATTTCATTGAATGTTATTAAACATTTATTTGAATACATATTTATATATTATAACATATAGTTACCTTTTGTTATGGTGTGAGCTGGCACAGGGGAGGTGTTAGTAGATGGTGATGTTTGATGGGATGGTTGCTCGAACACTGAAGTCTCTATCCAACAGTGAGCTTAAATACTAGTGCATTAGCATGCTACGTCGTTGGCTCATCGCGATTGCTACACGTGCGCAACGCCTTAGTCATGGTGTGTTGCAATCGCTGTTAGCAAATCACTCTCAGATGGATGTAACATTTTAACATTATTTTTAGAAAATGATTGACCATCTACAATTAAAATATGTTCTTTCTTTGCACCGAATCTATTTTCATGGTTTAAATGTAAAAATTTTAAATATTCAATATCTACATAATTCACTTCCTCACAACGATTCCTCACTATTAATCGACGAAAACAAATTTCTGGTAATGTTTTTAAATAAATAATAATTCTATCTTTAATATAAGTCTTATTAGACAAAGCATCATGTAGTTTCCTTAAACTATTATACTCAAACTGTTGAATTAAATTTTTCTCAATTAATAATTTTGAAAATGTTTCTATAACAGTATTAGCAGATCTTTCTACAATTACTATATAACCTTGTTTAGATAATTCAATGGCTCGATTTTCTATTTCAATCATAGTGATTAATGCAACAACTTGAAACATAAATCCCCACCGCTGTGTGTCTTCATAGTAAAGTCGTAATATATTTTTACCATAATAATTTCTCCATAAATCTAATGGTTCATTGATAAATATACTGGTGTAACCATTTTTTTTTAACATTTCACATAATATATTTCCAAAAGTTGATTTACCGGCTGAAATATTTCCTTCCACATTAATTATCATTACAGCAAGTCCTATTAAGACTATTTCAGTATGATGCACAGCAGTACTTTGAGCAAACTAAAAAAGATTAATAAATGCATATCACTTATGAATCATACTCTTGCATCTATCGCTCACAGAACACTATATGTATAAACAACTTACTAGTTTAAATTAACAAAGAAATCCATAGCCACCAACTATGTTATTTACTAATTCTACTCATATATATATAAAGTAATACAAGCTTTAACTACTTTTAATTTCCAATTCTTCTGTTAAACTCTCTATCGATAGTAGAAAAATAATTTCTGAACTTCTTCCATTGATCAACATCTAATGTAACGATATCCCTTCCTTCACTTTCAATCATTATATAGGTTGACATTCCTGTTTCTCGTATCAATATTCTTAAATTATCTTGATCTATTATATAAACCTTTTCACTATTCATTTTTTTCTCAAAATAAATCGATAGTAAATTATAACCAAGTACCTTTTCAATCAATGATTAAAAAACAACTGATGATAATTGTAACTAATTAATATTATATATAAGTCATTACTTTAGCTTTATTATTATTATAAAGACTAGTAGTGTATTGGTTAACTTAACCACTTCACAATCTAAAAAATTTCGTGTTCGAAACACACCAAACGCGATAATACTTTTTTGTAACCGAAAATGATTATAATATTAGCATGAGGAAGGCTTCAGAATAGATGAGATATCAATTATTATTGTAATTAAGTACACGTGGATACATAAAAAAGGTACAAGGAAGTCGCGCAATAAAAACAACTCATGCATACACAATTAACCTTGGACGTTCTCAGTACCGCGCATTACACACACAATTACCGATGACATGCTATTTATCACAATGGGTGACTCTTGAATACTGATTTAACCACGGAGGTTTCAAAACACCTTACTGCGCAATAACATTGATTATATAAACCTACAATAGATACACCATTTAACAGGAATATTTGTGACAGTAATTTTGTTAATTAGTGTGGCCCGGAACCGGAGATGATTTAAACTGTATTACATTTACATAGGACTACACTAGCGCTCCACAATGGACCACAAAAACAACTGATATTTTGAAACTCAAAAATTTAATATTAGATGGTAATACCAATGCCATACCGATGACGCACTATTTAGCCGAACGTGAGCACAGCAGTATAGAAATATTTACAAATTATATTATATTATTGAAGCAATTAATGGTGTAGTGGCGAACACGACTGCTTCACAATCTGAAATTTCAAGTTCGATTCCCACTAAAGGCAGAAACATTTTTTACCTAATTATATTTTTTTAAATATAAGTAACCATAGTCTTGGTATCAGGAGCGCAGAAAATACGAAGAGAATAGACGGGGTCTCATTAGTATTCACCACACGTAAGTAATACAGATACTACATCCCGGTATCCTCGTAAATTCTGTTCTCCTGATACCTAACACCTTGAAAATTGAGGTTGAACCGTTACACGATCTTGTCTAGTATGCATGAACCGTTACACGATCTTGTCTAGTATGCATGAACCGTTACACAACCTTGTCTGGTATGCATACTAATTAGTAAATAACTGTATTTACAGTTATTTTTAAAACAGTCTTGCCATTTATGGCGGCGGTCGTCTATTTTTAGAACGGCCTTGCTATTTATGGTAGCCAGACAGGCGTGGTTGGAATTTTAATTAGATCAATGTTTATTTTGGGGGTGCTCGTGAAAATATGTTTTCTTACTACTAACGTAGACATGCACGTACTTGTGTGTTTTGTATTTGCGATAAAACATAAACGGCATATTACTATTAAAATTTAATAGTTAAAATCACTGTAATACACGTTTTCTATAAAACTTCAACCGCTTCTTTACATGGGTCTCTAGATATTTTCGTGAACTTTATTTAACTAATAATAAAATACTGACCGTTAGTTATAGGGATATTTGAACATTGAAACTTGCACTTTTCTGTCCGAAGACTTTGCTACTGAACTTCCACACCATCAAATCCATATTTATTGTATTGTATGACATTATGGGTATCAGTCAAATATTATAGTGGTGCAGTACTGAAACTTAGATATTTAAGGACAAAATATTGTTGGGATTTTAGGCTATAGGATTTATGCTCTGTCCTTTAATTGAAAAGGCGTCCACACAGTAGTTTACATCGAAGTGGATACAATTAGTTAAGTCTGGGATCTCCATGCTCGGCGGTAGTCAGGGTTCGGATGCTGTGTAGGGCAGATAACTGAGTATATGACTTGTCAGCTGTTACGTAAAAATGTAGGTTCCTTACTATCCCACCTACCCACCCATACAAGTACATTGGTAATAACCCACCGCCCACCCATACACATACGAACTAAATCT